>QRFJ01002365.1:24415-118760 GCA_006176705.1 Cocos nucifera
GATAGTCCAAACGATAGATATCTATGGCACCTGAGATTAGGTCATATAGCAGAAGATAGGATCAACAAATTGGAGAAAAATGGGCTATTGAGTCCATTGACTTTCGAGTCATATCCAACTTGTGAATCTTGTCTTCAAGGCAAAATGACTAAACTCCCTTTTGTTGGACATGGGGAGAGGGCCACAGATCTCCTTGCCCTAGTACATACTGATGTGTGCGGCCCATTTGATGTGCCGGCTAGAGGCAATTTTGTCTACTTCATTACCTTTATCGATGATCTATCTAGGTATGGGTATGTGTATCTTATGAGACACAAGTCTGAAGCTTTTGAAAAGTTCAAAGAATTCAGACATGAAGTAGAAAAACAAACTGGAAAAACCCATTAAGGTTCTTCGATCAGATCGAGGAGGTGAATACCTTAGCCGGGAATTCCTAGACTATCTTAAGGAAAAATGGCATAGTCTCTCAATGGACTCCACCAGGAACACCTCAACTCAACGGGGTTTCAGAATGGAGAAATCGGACTCTATTGGATATGGTTCGATCCATGATGAGCTTCACAGACCTCCCTGATTTTCTTTGGGGACATAGTCATTGTTAACTTCAATTCTATCTACTGAATAGGGTTCCCTCTAAAACCGTTCCTACCACACCGTATGAGATATGGCATGGTAAGAAACCAAGTCTGAGTCATCTCAGAATTTGGGGTTGTCCGGCTCATGTCAAAAGACAACAAGCGGACAAGTTAGAGTTTAGGTCCTTTAGAGCTCGATTCATAGGATATCCTAAAGAGTCATTAGGATACTATTTCTACATTCCAGAAGACCACAATGTGATTGTGAGTCGACATGCCATCTTTCTTGAAAAATAGTTTATTCAAGATAGCGGCATTGGAAAGCAGATTAAGCTTGATGAGAAAGTCTCACAAGTACAACGAGCTAAGGACCAATTGGAACCAAATCAGGTTGAGCCAATAAGAACACTACCTCCTCCACCTCGTAGATCGAAAAGAGTTTTCCATCCCCCTGAAAGATACTTAGGTATTATTTCAGAGGAAAGTAGAGAAAATGTTCCTCGTAGGTAATGGTGCTCATGGTGATGATCCCAAAACCTACAACGAGGCGATATCAGATATCGACTCCGAGAAATGGCTAGAGGCAATGCAGTCAGAAATTGACTCGATGCACTCAAACCAAGTCTGGACCTTGGTAGATCCACCAGAAGGTATAGTACCTATTGGGTGTAAATGGATCTTCAAGAGAAAGATTGGTGCAGATGGGAATGTGGAGACATTCAAGGCTAGACTAGTGGCAAAAGGTTATAGTCAACGCGAAGGCATTGACTATCAGGATACCTTTTCCCAGTAGCTATGCTAAAATCCATCCGCACATTGCTTGCCTGTTGCAGCCTATTTCGATTATGAAATATGGCAAATGGACGTGAAAACGGCATTCTTAAATGGATATCTTGAGGAAGATATCTATATGGAACAGCCGCTAGGTTTCACATCCAGTGATACTGATCACAAGGTTTGCAAGCTGCAAAGGTCCATATATGGACTTAAGCAAGCATCTCGGAGCTGGAACACTCGTTTCAATGATGTGATCAAAAAGTTTGGTTTCATCAAAAATGAAGAGGAACCATGTGTTTTCAAAAAGGGTCAGTGGGAGCGCTGTTGTCTTCCTCGTATTGTACGTGGATGACATCCTCCTTATTGGGAATGATATTCCCATGTTGACATCAGTCAAATGTGGTTGTCCAAGGAATTCTCCATGAAAGACCTAGGTGAAGCATCCTTTATTCTAGGAATTAAGGTCTATAGGGATAGACCGAATAGGATGCTAGGACTTTCACAGAAGATGTACATAGAGGAAGTACTAAAGAGGTTTAGTATGGAAAACTCTAAGAGGGGATTAATACCCTTCAGACATGGTATTCATCTTTCCAAGAAGATGTGCCCCTAGCACACCTGAGGAAATAGAACGCATGAGCAAGATCCCTTATGCTTCTGCAATAGGGAGCCTCATGTATGCCATGCTATGTACACGACCTGATATAGCCCATGCTGTGAGTGTCACAAGCAGATATCAGTCAAATCCAGGTGAAGAACACTGGACTTCTGTGAAATGTATCCTTAAGTACTTGAGAAGAACTAAGGATATGATGTTGGTCTTTGGTAATGGAGAACTCCAAGTCCAGGGATACACAGACTCGGATTTCATGTCCGATATAGATGATCGAAAGTCGACATCTGGAAGTCTGTTTGTGTGCAATGGTGGTGCTGTCAGCTGGAAGAGTTCCAAGCAAACTGTGATAGCAGATTCCACCATGGAAGCAGAATATATCGCTGCATCAGAGGCTGCGAAGGAAGCATTCTGGTACAAGAAGTTTGCTGCAGAAATTGGAGTAATGCCATCAGATGCCATTCCTCTATACTGCGACAACAATGGCGCCATAGCCCTTGCTAAGGAGCCGAGGTCTCACCAGAAATCCAAGCACATTGAGCGGCGATACCACCTCATCCGCGATTACCTCGAGAAGGGTTACGTCGAGGTCAAGAGAGTCAACTCCACAGATAATGTGGCAGACCCACTTACAAAGCCGTTGGGCCAGCAGAAGATCGAAGCCCACCTTGAGAAGATGGGACTTAGACTTGTAGCCAATTGGCTTTAGGACAAGTGGGAGATTGTTAGATATATGTGCCCTAGAAGCCAGAATTGGCTGACACTTGTAATACACTTCTAGGGGCAAAATTATAATTTTGACTATAATCAATAAAATGGGTTATTTTCTATCACATATGTGTATTTAGTGTCTGTGATACATCCTTTGAGTTAATGGTAATGATAATTCATATTTTCAAGAGTTGAAAATTTAAGACATGAATAATCATTATTAACTCATAAAATGCTCCCGACCATAGGATCATCACGAGGATGGTGATTGATCCGGAAGGTTGGTGTACAATCGCTTCTCTTTAGTAGATGAGTCTTGAGTCTACGGTGTGGAGACACCGGAGCGAGAGTACAGGTACTCGTTAGAGAACGAGGGCACTGAGCGTGACCACCTCGAGTAGTCATTAGGAAGTCTACCTTCTCGTCAATGACTGACTCGATGCTGCAGTAGTGTGTCTGGTTCTTTGACCTGAGGTGCATCGGCAGTTCACCTTGAGGGTGTTATAGTTTGACTACACCATTACTCGGTCTCCTAGCCATATGGAACCTGAGGTGTATGTTGGCTATAGCATGTTCATTGTAGGAACTGGATTGCATCAAGATGGAATCTATCTACCTCGGTGGTAGAGGAGCAGCCCTATGATGATCATGAGAATCAAGTCCAGAAGTCCATGGCCATGGCAGAGTGAAATAATAGAAAGAGTTTCTATTTAGATTTTCACATTGGACTTCGAATCGAATGATTACATCATATGACAGAAGACTAGGGTTTGACGAGTTCACCTTAACCCTAATCTGATCGGGGCTCAAGATAGAAGAACTTTAATCACACAGGTAGCTGCACCAAGAGGTTCGCATTCAGCTCTGATGGGTTGCCACCATATACTGCTAGGTGTCACTGGTGGATTTTGGGAGCAATTAGAATGATTTAGATGATCGATCATTCTAGCTGTTCGAATCAGAAGAGTTCTGATCCATCGAAAGGAGTTTCGATGATGTCGATGATAGAGATCATGACATATCCCATTACCATACAGAACTGAACCTAACTGGGTCACACAAACAAGGGTTTGAATCTGGTGATCATCAATTGAACTGATCTAGTTCAATTGATCTGAATGAGATTCAATTAGGTTCAAGGAAATCGTGCTAGCACTCGATTGAACCTAACGTTCTTCTTTTACTATCATAAATAAGTTGTCCTGACTGAGCCAAAGGAGTTTGTGCTCAATCAGAGGCCTTCATATGGTCTGACTGGAGGTTGTCCAAGTCAGAAAAGGTTGTCTTATTTTGTAGAGACATTACCTGCCATTTTTGGTCACCTGCCATTTCTTGTTCTTTGACTTTGGTCAAAAGTTGACCTTTGACTGGTCAAACGTTGACCATTGACACTTTGACCACATGTCATGTCATTGGAGGCTGGTGGGGTGCTACCACAATTTAGGAGGCGCCAAGGGACTCTGCTTTGACCAATCTTGGTGCCACCTAAGGATGATTTGAGGGGGCTCTAATCTGATTGAATTAGGTGATGTCATTCCACCAATCAGATTTAGATCTGATTGCACGAAGCGACATGATTGGTTAGGGAGGAATGCACCCAATGATAAGGATGCCGGGAGTCCCATATATATGGGACTCCAGGTTGGTTCTTGGAATCAATTTAGGAGGCACCAAGGGACTCTACTTTGACCAATCTTGGTGCCACCTAAGGATGATTTGAGGGGGCTCTAATCTGATTGGATCAGGTGATGTCATTCCACCAATCAGATTTAGATCTGATTGCATGAAGTGACATGATTGGTTAGGATGATGTGGCACTGCATGGTGCAATAGGGTCTATATAAACCCTATCTGCACCTAGCTTTCAAGAAGATCGCCGATAGCCCATGCCACAAGGATTCCCCTCTCACTCCTCCATGCCGTCTTCTGGTCCTCTCTCTCCTCTTCACGTCCAAGGAGATTTGGGCTCCAGTTTGGTGCAATCCAAGCAAGAAAAAGATGACGAGAAAAGAAGAAGGCAACACTACTACAAGAGATGATTCTAGATCTTTAAAAGAAGTTTTGAAGATTCTCCAAATTAGATCTAGATCTGATATTTAGAGAGGTGATAGAAAAAAAGAAGATCTCTAGATCCAGCCTGAGTGGATATTGGTAGAGGCCAAATACTTGTGTGGCTACACTCAGAACCTCAGACAATCAATAGGATCATCACAAGATAATCTGATTACACAACAAAAAAGATAAATTAAATAAGATTTAATTTAATTTAATTTAATTTTATTAGATCTATAAAATTAGATCTAAAATATCTCAGATCTGATCTAGATTTAAAAAAAAAATATTAAAATATCTCTCTTGATCCAATCTGGTCTGAACGAACCTGATCCAAAAAATTTGAATTTTTCCTTCAAGGAGAGGGTATTTAAATCCTACTTTATTCTTATGATCGGACAGTCAAGGGGAACACCTTAATCAAAAATATAAAACCTACAAAACTAGTTAGATCTACATCATATATCTCATATATAAAAAATTGATCTAACCATAGACATATTTTGCATACATCTTCATGTATCATATCATGCATGTTTTTAGATCTAAATTATCTCATAATAATATAAAAGAATAAATTTAAATTGGTCATATCAAGTTAAAATCTATTCTAGATAATTATGAAGAACTATTCTACAACTAGTCTAGACATGCATCAATCATATCTCATATGATATTTAAAATTAAATAATTTTTATTTGCTATTTTTTAGATGTTATTATAACACTTATAATATCAAAAAATAGTAAATAAATAGATCTAAAATATGATTTAATCAGATTAAATCAAAAACATGCAAGACTATTCTATAGAACTATTCTAAGAACTAGTCATGGGATCTGTGTGTAATACCGAAAATCCTGATTTTTCGGTCCAGGTTCGTTCAGATCTGATCAGATCAAGAGATATATTTCAAAAATTTTTCTCTTGATCTAATCAGATCTGAGATATTTTCAGATCTGATTCTTATTATTTTAAATAAATAAAATAAAATAAAAGATAAATTAAATCAAATTTAATTTACCTGATTTGGGTAATCCTATTACCCTGTTGATGATCCTGATTGCAGCGGAAGGTTCTGGATCTAGCCACGCAAGCGCCTGGCCTCTACCGGTATCCACTCGGGTTGGATCTGGAGATCCTCTTCTTCTCTATCACACCTCCAAAAATCAGATCTGGATCTGATCTGGAGGATCTTCAAAACTCCTTTTGAAGATCAGCAGTCGTCCTTTGCAGCAGCGCAGCCTTCTTGCTTTTGATCGCCTTTCTCTTGATCTGAATCGCACCAACCAAGTCCAAAACTCCTTTTGGACGTGGATGGAGAGGAGGGAGAAGAGAAGGTTTGGCATGGAGGAAGGAGGGGAGAGGCAGCCTTGGGGCATGGGGGAATTCTCAATTCAATCTTTGAATTTGAGTTGGGCGCAGGGTCTTATTTATAGACTAGCTGTGATCCAACTCCTCTTCTTCCCAACCAATCACAACCCTTTGTGAAATCAGATCTAAATCTGATTGGTGGGAATAATAGAGTCCCCTGGATTCCTCCTTAGAGGGTGCCTAAGACCAGTCAAAGTTGGTTCTTAGGAGAACTCTAATTGGAATCCAAAAAGGAGATGGAGTCCTTGTCCAACAAGGACTCCTAGGCGCCTCCAACTTGGGCACACGCCGCCTAGGGTGGCGTGCGCCCTTCTCCTTGCCAGGTTCTGGCAGGGGGACAGGCCCCCACCAGCTCTCCAATAGGTGCATGACATGTGGTCAAAAGTCAAAGTGTCAATGGTCAACGTTTGACCAGTCAAAGGTAGACTTTTCAAAGGTAGACTTTTGACCAAAGTCAAAGAACAAGAAATGGCAGGTGACCAAAAATGGCAGGTAATGTCTTACAAAATAAGACAACCTTTTCTGACTTGGACAACCTCCAGTCAGACCATATGAAGGCCTCTGATTGAGCACAAACTCCTTTGGCTCAGTCAGGACAACTTATTTATGATAGTAAAAGAAGAACGTTAGGTTCAATCGAGTGCTAGCACGATTTCCTTGAACCTAATTGAATCTCATTCAGATCAATTGAACTAGATCAGTTCAATTGATGATCACCAGATTCAAACCCTTGTTTGTGTGACCCAGTTAGGTTCAGTTCTGTATGGTAATGGGATATGTCATGATCTCTATCATCGACATCATCGAAACTCCTTTCGATGGATCAGAACTCTTCTGATTCGAACAGCTAGAATGATCGATCATCTAAATCATTCTAATTGCTCCCAAAATCCACCAGTGACACCTAGCAGTATATGGTGGCAACCCATCAGAGCTGAATGCGAACCTCTTGGTGCAGCTACCTGTGTGATTAAGTTCTTCTATCTTGAGCCCCGATCAGATTAGGGTTAAGGTGAACTCGTCAAACCCTAGTCTCTGTCATATGATGTAATCATTCGATTCGAGTCCAATGTGAAAATCTAAATAGAAACTCTTTCTATTATTTCACTCTGCCATGGCCATGGGACTTCTGGACTTGATTCTCATGATCATCATAGGGCTGCTCCTCTACCACCGAGGTAGATAGATTCCATCTTGATGCAATCCAGTTCCTACAATGAACATGCTATAGCCAACATACACCTCAGGTTCCATATGGCTAGGAGACCGAGTAATGGTGTAGTCAAACTATAACACCCTCAAGGTGAACTGCCGATGCACCTCAGGTCAAAGAACCAGACACACTACTGCAGCATCGAGTCAGTCATTGACGAGAAGGTAGACTTCCCTAATGACTACTCGAGGTGGTCACGCTCAGTGCCCTCGTTCTCTAACGAGTACCTGTACTCTCGCTCCGGTGTCTCCACACCGTAGACTCAAGACTCATCTACTAAAGAGAAGCGATTGTACACCAACCTTCCGGATCAATCACCATCCTCGTGATGATCCTATGGTCGGGAGCATTTTATGAGTTAATAATGATTATTCATGTCTTAAATTTTCAACTCTTGAAAATATGAATTATCATTACCATTAACTCAAAGGATGTATCACAGACACTAAATACACATATGTGATAGAAAATAACCCATTTTATTGATTTATAGTCAAAATTATAATTTTGCCCCTAGAAGTGTATTACAAGTGTCAGCCAATTCTGGCTTCTAGGGCACATATATCTAACAAAATTCCACTCCTTTCAAAATTTCTATTGTGACTCCAGAGACATTGCTGAATAAATCATTCCGCGTAAAAGACAAGGTGGGATATACTCCATCTTCAAACACTTAGAAGCCACTACTCCTTGAGGGAAGTTGATGAAGAAATTTGTGGAAGTCATCTGGGGGTGAGGTCCTTATCATATAAGTTACTCCTAAAGAAAATTGCGCAGGGTTTAAGCATGCATTTTTGAAATTTTTTTGAATAAAATTATAGTGAAAGCAAATATTAATCAAAAATTAATATTATGCATACATTGATCATATCAAATAAACCCTACTTAGGATCTAAACATGCTAATATGTGATAGAAAAATAAAATGCATTCGATCAGCAAATCAAATCTGCTAATCGATACGAGTTTAGAACTCGATACCTTTTAGCGGGTAGCTGATCTCCATGATCTGAATCAATCGAAAGAAGCTATGGTGTTACATTATAGCTTCACACTCATCCAACCTCTACGAATGGTCCACAAAGAGTTCTTGGTCCCGACCAGCTCCATAGGAGTGCTAGATCCTTACTAGGGCCTTCGACTGCTGATCACGATTGATCCAATCGATCGTGTACTTCTAATTTCTTGAATACTCCAAAAAATTAGAACATAAATATTGGAGGATGATGAGGAGGTGTTTCAAATTTGGTGGTGATCCGATGCTCGCAGCACTCGATCTCTCCACTCGAACTCAGATTCCTAAAACTACGGTTTCACTCAGCCCAAAAACTCTAACACACTAAAAATCTTATCACACCCTCTCTGTATGGATTTTTTCTATGAAATAAGTTTTTATAGAAAGATGACTTTAGGATCTATAAACTCTATTTATATTATATCTAAAAATTAGGTATCCATAGAGGTGAAAATCAGAAGAGAAGAGAGGCATGAGGGAAAAGTTAAGTGCTGTAGGACCCTGCTCACATTCACTCCAAGATTTTTTGCCCAAAACTAATGTCCAATCACTCTAAAATTTTTACCACATAATGCTAACCACTACTTCTACATGCACGAAAATTTTCATAATTTATTGATGTGAATACCATGGAAAGAGTGCATGGAAAAAGATAAGGATCGAGTGGTTGGGAGGTTTTAACCACTCACTTGATTTCAAAAATCAAACGAGCCTCTTATCCTTATCCAATGCCTCCTCCCATATGTTTAACAAGTAGAAGGACTCTCCTTCTACATGTGCACAATTTGATTTCTCCAAAAAATGTTTGACAAACAAAAGGGAGGGTGTGGAAAGCGGATAATGTTGGATTGGTTCCAACCTCCAACAAATTGAGTTGAATTCAAACTCTAACTTAGTTTGAACCAGTCCAACCCTTGGACCAGGTTAATAGCAGGTAAGAGAGGGGACACAAAACCTTTTGGGCAAGAGAAAGGTGATGTACAAAAATTTTGGGCTTGGAATAAGAGTGGAAAAGTCAAAAATGGTGGGCGCATGGGAGAGTTTGAATTCAAACTTTATTTGACTTGGTCCTAATTGGTTTCAATCGAATAAATTAATCTAGACCCAATTTGATCAAGCTAAATCCAACCAAATTAGGCTTAATCTAATCTAATAAAATTCTAATCAAATTAGAAACTAATTAGGTTCAGGTCTTGATCAAATTGGGGTCAAAACTCTCATAGTGATGAGGTCATCTCATGACCTGATCAGGTCAAATCCAATCGAATCAAATTCAATCAAACCAGATCGAATCCTCATCACTCAATCAAATTGAGCTAATCAATAATTAAATTGCTAATTAATTCTTTAAAAATATCTGAGTCCAAATTGGATGGACTACCGGAAAATAGAGTCCCATTAACTTGAAACTTCTGAAGAGTCCCAATCCAGTGGGACTCTTGAACCCGGTGTCCTAAATGAATGGAACTTAGGATCATAGAGTCCCAGACCAGTGGAACTTCTGATCAGAGAGTCCTAGATGAGTAGGACCTAGAGTCCTAGCCCAGTGGGACTCTTGACCACAGTGTCATAGGTCATCAAGACTCATGATTAGCCATCAGATCAGGTAGGAACTCCTTATGTGTATGACCCCATAGATTCAAATCCTAAGTCAATAGCACAAGAATCAATTTTTTATACCAATTGATGTGACCATCTAGCAATGGTACCCAACATTCGAATAGGTCAAAAAGCCGCAACACAACAATGACGAACCTATCGAATATGATTACCATATAATTCATCCCCTTGATCATGATGCTCAAAAGGACGATCTAGGGTTTACTGTCATTCCTATAATTTATCCACATTATATTTTAAAATTTAGCATCCATCATATGGACTACCTCGATCGAGAATTTGCTAAATTGAAATACAACGATGAACTTGCACCAACACTTGGAGGGATCAATCTCATCTTGACTCACACACCGACAAGCTAAGTACTTGACTGCACCCAATAGCCTTCCATCACTGAATTAGAAATTTAGGTAGTTGGATACCTAAGTATAGTGAGTTGCTTGCAAGTCACCATGGTAGTCTCAGGTCTAAGGGACACTTATACCCATATTCTTCGAGGCTAATCTTGATAAATGAAAAGCTCCGAAGTTGGTCATGTTTAGTGCAAATGTATCCATACATCTCACTTGCATGCCATGCTAGTGCCTCAACACTCCTTGGTTACGAGGACAACCAACCTATATATCATACAACGATCTATACTCGATAAATGTTGTCATCCTAAATAACAACGTATCTTTTGGTTGTGAACAATTTAAGGACTAAATGATGAATCCTCCTTTGTCAAATCTAGATAGTCCTAAGGACTTCATCACACCACAGGAGTTCATTAGAAGACAACAGAATTTATGATGAAAAATATCAAAATAACTTTTATTATTTGATAATTCACATATAAGTACAATAAGTAGCATAACCAACAACAGACTGATGATTGGCTTTGGGACATATTCCCAACAACTCCATTAGGGATACTATTGGCCAACAATGCACCAAGATATGGTGGATTATGTGAGAAAATGTGACAGGTGTTAGAGAAAAGCAAACATTCAGAGATAGCTAGTTTCATAGCTCATGCCATTGGGCACCCTTTGGCCATTTGCACAATGGGGGATGGATATACTTGAATCTTTTTCCATGGGATCTAGATAGCAAAAGTTCTTGCTGGTGGCTGTAGATTATTTCACTAAGTGGGTTGAGACTGAAACCCTAGCGAAGATCATTGAGGCTAAAGTGTAGGACTTCATCTGGAAGTTAGTTATTTATAGGTTCAGTCTACCTCGAACACTAATTATTGATAATGGGCATCAATTTGTAGGTGCAAAGTTTGCTGAGTTCTGCGAAGATCTGAACATATCTCATCACTTTACATCAGTAGGTTATCCATAAGAGAATGGTGAAGCATAAATAACCAATAGAACTTTGCTATAGGAGATAAAGGTAGGACTTGAGAGGGCAAAGGGCACATGCATAGATGAACTCTATCACATACTCTGTATTGGAAATATGTGTTCTTTCCACATAGATCGACATGGCCGCTGGTGATTAGCTAAGCAATAAGAAAGAACCTCTCAGAGATTAATGTGGAAGCATGATCAAACAATTCAAGGAATAGAAAAGAAGAGAAGAAGAGATTTCTGAGAGAAAAAAGCTTTTATTCAGTATATTTCAGCACTATAACAACCTTGACTTGTTTCTAGTATATATATACTTTACAAAGGGTCAAGCCCAAGCTCATAGAAAAACTCTCCAAACCCAAACAACCAACGTACATAAAATAATATCCCATAAAAACTGAGTTGGTCCAGTTTCAGATTGAGCCGACTAACCTGCGACTGGATCGGCTCAGTCCAAGACTAAGCCGACCCAGTTGTGTACCTTGTCAATAGTCCAAAAATGCTGCTTTCTATCTGAATTTTCCTCTAAGAGCTAGCCAACCGAGTCCTGGATTGAGCCGGTCTAGTTTTCAACTTAGCCGGCTCAATCTCAGGGTGAGCCGGCCCAATTTCTTAACTTTGCTAGTAGAGCTAATTTCTATTCTGAATCACTTCCGTCTTCCCATGACCTATCTTCTAATGTTTCCATGACTTGGGAGTGCCACTTCTATGCTCACATTCTCCACCTTGGTGCTTCCAAGTTCTTGTGAACTCTTCTCTTCTCAATAGACCCATCCGTGCCACACATCTCTAAAAACTATCTCTGGGGAGTACCTTTGTGAGTGCATCAGACTGATTCTTCTTGGTATGGACCTTCATCAATTCCACTACACCTTCCTCCACCAGCTCTCTAATCCTATGGTACCTCACATCTATATGCTTTGTGCGAGCATGATAGACTGGGTTCTATGTCAACAACAAAGCACTCTGACTATCACTGAATAGTGTAACCTTGCTCTGCTCCACCCCTAACTCATCAATCAGCCTCCTAAGCCAAAGAGCTTTCTTTGTAGCCTCTGTTATCCCAATGTACTCGACCTCTGTGGTAGACAAGGCCATGATTGGCTGAAGGATTGATCTCCAGGATACCGATCCACCATATACATAGAAGAGGTATCCAGTAGTACACCTCCTTATATCAAGATCACCAGCATAATTTGCATCAACAAACCCTTTCAGAGGATCTGAACCTTTACACATCTTCATAGATTGTTCTCCAAATCCTCCTGACTATCCACTAAATACCAAACCATAATCTCTTATTCCATGTAGATATCTCAATATCCATTTCAATGCTTTCCAGTGTTCCTTCCCAGGGTTAGCCATGTATCTACTAACCATGCTCACTGCATGTGCTATATCTGATCTATAGCACATCATAGAATACATCACACTACCTACAGCATTTGCATAAGGAACTTATTTCATGTACTCTCCTCTTCTGACTGAGGGCTCTATAACTTGGAGAGAGATATATGGCTTAGCAATTACATCTCTATAGATTTGGCCTTCTCCATCCCAAACCTCTTCAGAACCTTCTGGACATACTTTTCTTATGACAAATGGAGCACTCCTTTGCACCTACCTTTGCAAATCTTCATTCCAAGGATTTTGTCAGTTAGACCCAAATTCTTCATCTCAAACTCAGATGATAATGTCATTTTCAATTTTTTCACAGCATCCATGCTTCTACTAGCTATGAGCATATTATCTACATATAATAATAGGCACAGGGCATCCACCTTATTTACATCCTTAACGTAGACACAACAATCATGTTCACATCTGCTGAAACCCAAGCTCAAGACAAAGCTATCAAACCTTCGATACCACTAACGAGGGGATTGTTTCAAGCCATACAAAGACTTTCTGAGTAAACACACCTTTTCTTCTTGTCCCATCTCCATGAAACTATCTGGCTGCTTCATGTAGATTCTTTCTTCTAAAGTTCCATGAAGAAAGGCCATCTTCACGTCCATCTGTTCCACTTCCATGTTATGCTATGCCGCCAGTGACATCAAAACTCTAATAGATGTATGACGCACCATAGAAAAAAATTTCTATGTAGTCAATTCCTTACCTTTGTGAGTATCCCTTTGCTACCAGCCTTGCTTTGAATCTGACTCCACCTTATTCTGAAGGTGCTTCTTTCTTTGTGAATATCTGCTTTGAGCCAGTAGGTTGACCACCCTCTCGAAGATCCACCAGCTGCCATGTCTGACTCTTCTCAAGTGATTTCATCTCCTCCATCATGGTCTATATCCATGAATCATGATCCTCACTCTCCATGGCCTCTGCATAATTTTTTAGAACTCCATTACTAGTGATGAGTGCATAGGAGATAACCTCATCAATACCATATCTGACCAACTCCTAATAGTATGCTGGGGCTTGTGCAAAGCCACTTCCACTGGCATATCTCTGCTAGATGTTTGTGGCTGCTCCTGCACATCTGTCTAAACTGTCGGTCCTCCATGCTGATTTTCAATCTGAGACAATAATTTTCTGCCCAGCTCCACCTCAATAGGAACACTCCTGTAAGTGGATGTAACCTACACACCATCATTCTTTGACTAGCCACCACTGTTCACCTTTGTTTTTCTAATTTTATCTATCCCAGACCTCCTAAAGATGCTCTTCTCATCAAAGATAACATCCCTAATGATCACTGACATATGTGCCTAAGAGTCCTATAGCAGGTACCCCTTGACTCCTTATGGATATGCTATGAATGTCATCTTTAGAGATTTCGAGTCCAATTTGCTCCTCTCAGTTGCCTCCATATGTGCATAGGCTGTGCAATCGAAGACTTTCAGATGGTCAAGATCCACCTTATTAACACTCCAGATCTCCTCTGGAATGCCTCCATTCAGCTTATAATGAGGGGATCTATTCACAAGAAAATAAGAAAATATTAGGGCATCACCCTAAAAGAACTTTAGGAGTGATGTCTATAGTCTCAAACTCTGTGCCTTCTCGATCAGTGTTCCATTCATCCTTTCTGTGATACCATTCTACTAGGGAGTCAACTTCACCATTTAATGGTATTTGATGCCATTTTCTTTACAGTACCTTCTGAACTCTAGGCTAGTATACTCTCCTCCATTGTGCAACCTCAGACACTTCACCTATCTCCTGACTCCTCTACTTCAGCACTCCAAGCTCTGAACCGGGCAAACACCTCTAATTTTTCTCTAAATAGATAAACCCAAACCTTCCTTGAGAAATCATCACTAAAAATGATAAAGTATTTTGCCCCACCACTAGCTGATACAGGAGTTGATCCCCACACATTCTAGTGCACTAAATCCTGCACTCCCTCGTTGTGCTTGGTACTTCTGGCAAACTTCATCCTATGCTATTTGTCAAAGATGCATGGCTCATAAAGATCTATGCCCTCCTTCTTTAGGGCTGAGATCATACCTCTTCTACTTAGTTCAGTGAGCCCATGGTCACTCATATGATCCATCCGATAATGCCATAGTTGATATAAAATCTGCTCCTCCCTTGCCACTGCTAGCATCTCTGCACTATCATTCACCATTGAGCCTTCTATTCTGTAAAGATTGTTGCTCAGTCTTCTACCTCTCATCACCACCAAAGCTCCCTTATTTTCAAACATCCACTCCCAGCTTGGCTACTAAAAGCATAATCATACTCCTCCAAGTAGCCTAAAGAAATTAAATTCTTTTTAAACTTTGGTACATGCCTGATATTTGATAATATATGAATGATCGCATCATACATCTTCACCTTGATAGAGCCAATTCCAGCTACTTTGCATGGGTGATCATCTCCAAGGCTAACACTTCCATCATCGACCTTCTAGTAGGTAGCAAACCACTCTCGATGAGGAGTATAGTGGTGAGAGCATGTTGAATCTAATATCCATATAGTATCGCACTTTGTGGATCCATTTGATATAACTAGTAGATCTTCTCCACTACTCACAGAAGCTGTATCATCTTCCTTGCTAGCCTTCTCTTTTTCTGATCTCAAAAGGTGACAATCTCTCCTCAGGTGTCCAGGCTGATGACATTTATAATATTTCAATATCATCTTCCTTTGATCGCAAGATTTTGATCTGCCCTTAGATTTTTCTCTTGTCTTCTCCTTTGATCTATCCTATCTTTCTTTCATAGCCAAGATCTCAGACTTAGGGTCTTCCTTACAGATCTTTTCTCTTTGCTCATTTGATCTGAGCACACCAATAATCTCTTCATAGTTTAGGGTATCCTTCCCATAAACTAATGTTGTTATGTGACCATCATACGAACCTGGGAGAGAACATAGTAGCAGTAATGCCCGATCCTCCTCATCGATCTTCACATCCAAACTCATCACCTCAGAACACACCTGATTGAACCTTTGGATATGTGCAACAAGATCTCCACCTTCAGGCATCCTCAGACTATATAGCTATTTCTTCAATCATAGCTTGTTTATCATGTTCTTCCCCATGTATGTGTTCTTCAGTCTCTCTTAGAGCCCCTTTGGCATAGTCTCTATGCAAATCTCAGGCAAAACTTGATCGACCAAGCACATCTGGATTGTACTAAAAGCAATTTCCTCCAACTCTTTCCAATCCTCAGCACTGATCATTTTTGGCCTTTGTTTTGTCAAGACCTTATAGATCATCTGCTAAACCAATAGGTCCTTTACTCTTTGCTGCCATAGGATAAAGTTTTTCTTGCCATCGAACTTCTCAAAATCCATCTTGAATGCACTTGATCCCATGACTTCAAATAAGTCAAGAATAGATCCCTAACACCCTTCACGATCTCACACACTAGCAAAACTATCCTTCAAAGAAGATCTAACTAGCCCTAGATCCTCTTTCTAAACATCTGTATCATCATTCTTCCTTGTAAACAATCTCCACCTCAATCTAGGACAACCATGAAGCAAACTAGAAGTTTTAGGATAAAATCTGGTGCAATAGATCCTGGATGTAGTTAACCCTAGGTATCTTTCCTTCCTTCCATGCAACACTACTTTGATACCAATTATCGAGAATACGCACTCTTTCCACATGGATTGGCATGGCTGCTGGTGATTAGCCAAGCAACAAGAAAGAATCTCCTAAAGATAAATGCGGAAGCATGATCAAATAATTCAAGAAATAGAGAAGAAGATATTTCTGAAAGAAAAGAGCTTTTATTCTGTATATTTCATCACTATAACAGTCTTGATCTATTTCTAATACATATACTTTACAAAGGATCAAGCCTAAGCTCATAGAAAAACTCTCCAAATCTAAATAATCTACACACACAAAATAATAACTCGTAAAAATTGAGTCGATCTAGTTTCAGACTGAGCCGACTAACCTACGACTGGATCGGCTCAGTACCCAATCGTGTACCATGCCAATAGCTCGAAAATGCTGCTTTCTATCTGAATTTTTCTCTGAGATTGAGCTGGCCCAGTTTTCAACATAGCCAGCCCAGTTCTCAACTTAGCTGGCTCAGTCTTAGGGTGAGCCGACTCAATTTCTGAACTTTGCTAGGAGAGCTGATTTCTCTTCAAGCTCGCTCCCATCTTTTCATGACTAGTCTTCTCATGTTTTCAAGACTTGGGAGTGTCACTTCTAGGCTCACACTCTGGGTGTACCAAACTAACCTATGATTTCCTACCAGAGAAAATACTTTTATACTAGCCTTTGGGATAGAGGCAGTTATTCCAGTAGAACTCTAGCTTCCTTTAGCATGGGTCAAGGCTTTCAATGAAGAAAGTAACTCCCAAGATCTCAGAGCAAATCTTGACCTACTAGAAGAAAAGTGAGAGAAAACTCAAATCCAAATGGTAGCTTACAAGCAAAGAATAGCCCACTACTACAACTCCAGGGTCAGAAGCAAAACATTCAGAGTAGGAGATCTGGTGCTCTGATGGGCGGATGTTTCACAACCTCAAAACTAAGATAAACTCATCCCAAATTGGAAAGGCCCCAATGAAGTTATGGAAATCATCCAACCAAGGATATACTATCAGAAGGAGCTCGGAGGACCAGCACTCCTACGATCATGGATCTTGGAGAAGTTAAAATGTATTATCAATAATCTTGCCTCAATAATACATTCTTATTTTCAAAACCCTGTTCTTCGTTGCAAAGTTATATAATGTCAGGGAATCACTTAACCAAATTTCATTCTTAAATAAAGCAGAAGACCTTCGATTATTTGAAATAGGAGGAAGGGAGAGGCACTTTCAATAGCCCTTTTATGCCTCTATGACTTTGTTACAAATAGGAGGAGGACCTCATTTTAATAAAGATAAAGGCCAACCCCATCAGAAATAGGAGGAGGACCTCATCCTAATAGGAAGATAAGAAAAAGGTCGACCGTGTCAAGAATAGGAGGAGAACCTCATCCTGATATAGATGAAGATCTCTGGTTGTTTAAGATAGGAGAAGGAGAGAGGTCCTTTCAATGGTCCTTTTATATTCTTATGACTTTGTTAGAAATAGGAGGAGGATCTTGCCCTAAAAAAGGTAAAGGCCACCTCGTCAGGAATAGGAGGAGGGTCTAATCCTGATAGGAGGACAAAAAAAAGGGCAACTATGTCAGGAACAGGAGGAGAATCTCATCCTGACATGGATAAAGATCTCCGATTGTTTAAGATAGGAGGAGAGGGGAGGCCCTTTCAACAGTCCTTTTATGCTCCTATGACTTTGTTAGGGATAGAAGGAGGACCTCGTCCTAACAAAGGTAAAGGCCAATCTTGTCAGGAGCAAGAAGAAGACCTCATCTTGATAAACGGACAAAGAAAAGACCAACTATATTAGGAACAGGAGGAGAACATTATTCTGACATGGATGAAGATGCTCGGTTGTTTAAATAGGAGGAAAGAGGCCCTTTCAATGGCCCTTTTATGCCGCTATTACTTTGTTAGGGATAGGAGGAGAATCTCGTCCTAATAAAGGTAAAGGCCAATCCCGTTAGGAATAGGAGGAGGATCTCATCCGGATAGAAGGATAAGAAAAAGACCAACTATGTTAGAAACATGTGGAGAACCTCATCCTGACATAGATGAAGACCTCTGATTGTTTAAGATAGGAGGAGGAAAAAGGCCCTTTCAACATCTCTTTTGTGCCCCTATGATTTTGTTAGGGACAGAAGGAAGACCTCACCCTAATAAAGAGAAAGGCCAATCCCATCAAGAATAGGAAGAGAACCTCACCTTGATAGAAAGACAAAAAAAGGTCAACAATGTCTAGAACAAGAGGAGAACCTCATCTTGATACGGATGAAGACCTCCGATTATATAAGACAAGTGGAGGGGAGAGTTCCTTTTAATGATTCTTTTATGCTCCTATGACTTTGTTTGGGATAGGAGGAGGACCTCGCTCTAACAAAGATAAAGGCTAATCCCATCAGGAACAGGAGGAGGACTTCATCCTGATAGAAAGATAAGAAAATAACCAACCATGTCAAGAACAGGGAGAGAACCTCATGTGGACATAGTTGACAACCTCCGATTGTTTAAGACAGAAGAAGGGGAGAGTAGAAAGCTACATAAGCATATGATTAAGATGAAGTAGTCAAAATAATATTTTCATTAAAATAAAAAGTTCAATACATGGGGAGGTCCATAGGACTAGTTACAAAAAAAAAGAATGTCGAAGCCCTATTTGATGTCGAACTTTGGACCGCCAACGCTTGCCAATACCAAGGACAACTTCAAATATTTGATCGTCTCTTTGAGTTCCTATCGAACCGCCAGGCTTTCACATAACAACTTCTTAGGCCTCCACGAGTCGTCCTCAGCTTCTCGTAGCTTCTTTCTTAGCACTGTCGACTCAGCCTCTGCATCCTTCACAGCATCCTATTGCTAAACTATTTGCATCTTCAACTCCCGCACTTTCATTTGGCTGCTCCCGTACAAAGTAAATAAGCTCTCTAGAGATCTCTGTAAAGATAGGACCTCTGCTGAGTCCTTACACAAGCTAGCTCGAGCCCCTTCAGACAATTATCATCAAAGATGAGCGATGTCACCATCAGCCCTTCGAAGCTTCCCATTAAGGTCAGCGACTTGGCCACACCAATTGCATCTGTATTCATTATGGAAATCCTTAGCTACCTGTAATTGGTTTTGGAGTTTAGAGAACTTCTTTGTCTAGTCCCAACCGTACTGCTCCTGGCTGGTTAACCATGCTGAATTTTCTTTGAGTAACCAAATCCTTTCTTGTGTAGCCTTCAACTTGACCTCTAGAGAACTTGCCTTGGCCATTAGGGTCCATGTCTTATCGCTATCGAGCTTCTTCACCTATTCCAACTCCTATATCAAATGGTGCTTATTATAGATATAGTCCATAACATTCTTTTTATGGACCTGACAACGATGAGTGACTTTAGTTGTAGCTTTAGAATAATGCATTCTGAACATCCGAAGCTCATCCTCTACTTTCTTTAATTTTCTCTTAGTTTGATAAACCTCCCGCTTCATATTCTTAATGATAGATTGCAAAGAAAGGCCCTGAGGCAATGGGGCAGCATCGATGGGAGGAGTCAAATTGTGGTTATCTTTACTAGAGGGATTCTAAAAAACATGCACACCACAACACAAACCTAAAGTAAATTTGTTTTCATTAATCAAAATGCTTCTCGAATATAGGTAAAGAGATGAGTGAAAAGAGAAAATACAAATTGAGAGGTCTTAGACCTCTAGAAGAGTAGTTGAGGAATTCAGTACAGTGTCGGTCGGCCTTGGCTCTTTGATGGCAAGCTCGATAGAGGGAAAGTCAGTGGTGGCAATAGTTGGTCCTGCTTTCTCATCAGGAACCCTTTCCATAAGAAAGCTGAGGTCAAGCTCGGAGAACTTACTGGTTATCCTACCCTTGCAAAGCTCAATCCCCTTGATAAAATCCTCCTAGCTAAACATGACGTTTAGGTCCCTCATCTCAAAGGAGACCTTGAATTTCTCCACAGCCTAGATCTTGGCCTCTATAATTCGATCCAAAGTTCGCTGCTCCTTCCCTACCATTTCAGCTTTCATCTTTCCCTCCTTTTCAACCTCGAGGGCTAGCTCCTCCTTCTCCCTTGCTAAAGCCTGCTCGGCATCTCGTGCAGTCTGGCGAAGGCCTTCAACCTTGACCGACCTCTCTTTGAGGAGATGATCGACCTCAGCTTTCTCTTCAAGGAGGCATGCAACATCGGCTTGATGATCTTCTTCAGCTTTCATTATCTCCGACTTCATGTGGTTCATCACCTTGATATTAGCGATCAATTGGTGTCCTATCTATAAAAAACATCCAAGTGATTAGTATCAATGAAGAGGTAATGGAGAAGCTAGTGAAGGGATGATGAAAAAAGCGAGATGGGTCAACTTACCTCAAGGAAAGACCCCAGAGAAACCCAGGTGCATTGCTTGGGGTCAGCCTCAATAATCCTATCTACAACTTTGGGCAGGGTACATTCGTCAACCAACTTCTTGATGATATCTTTATTATTGAAGGGGTTCTCCTCCAACTCCTTGTCAAAAATATTTGATCCCCTTCCAGTAACCCTATGCTGGATTTTCACAGTAGCCAGTTTCTTCTTCTCCTTCTTCTTCTTCTCCACCTCCATCACTCTCTTAGTTGGGAGCTCTGAGGTGGGGACTTCATCTAGGAGGCTTGAGGAGGTTGGAGGAGCCATAGCCTCGGAGGTGATCATGATTTTAGGGGCAGCGGCAACATTAGCAAGCCCAGCAGAGTTTGAGGCACCAATCCTTGCCTTTTCTAAGGGCTCGATGAGCACAACACCTTTTTTTTTATGGGCTTAAAGGCCCTTGGATAGCTGCTGGAGCGCAACCGCATCTATTTCTATAACAATGGAGGATTTAAAATTAAAAAGAGGAATCAGAAAGTGACTTGTGAAATCAAAAAGTGTACCATTTGGATTGAGAGGACTCAAGGCCAAATTGAATAAGGTCTAGCCTTCCAGAAGCTCGGGTAGAAGGGGGGCTCGGTAATTTCTAAGCTTATTGATAGAGTCAAGATCGTCCCTTTCCAAGCTCAGAGCCCGACAAACTAGATCCCTTAGCTATCCCCAAGAAGGAAGTCCTAAACTAAGAGATGAACAGGAGACAAAGAAGAATTTTTTCTTCCAGTCATGAATAGAAGAAGGGGCATCTTTAAGCAATCGCTTTCTACCAGCCTAAGGGGATAGGTACCACCAATCATTAGTGATTGGATGGTGTTTGAAGGTGTAGTAACTATGGAATAAAGAAATGGTGAGATTGACCTTGGCCAAAATATAGAGGAAATGGAAACCAATGACGAATCTAAAAGAATTGGAAACCATGGAAGCAAGAGAAATGTTTAAAAATTAAAAAAATAGTGATCATAAAAGAAGAGAGAGGAAGTCTTAGTCCAGCACGAAGAGCTTCTACATACAGGCAAAAGCGACCCGTAAGGGGGGAACAAGCTCGGTCGCTAGGTCCAGGGAGTTTAAGTTCATATTTAGAAGGGATCCCATATAAAATCCTTATTAGAGAAAGGTCCTCATGATGAAGTGTGCAAGAGATGGTATCAGGAATGGAAGGTGGACGAGGTGCTTCTATAGGCTCGATTTTCTTAGGGCTGGAATCCATCAAGGTTGGATAAGCTAGACTCCCGAAACAAGTCGATCAGGATTTTTCGATAGACATATGGATCAAATTGAACTTGGAGAAACTCTTGAAAATCAAGAAAAATAAGGCATGAAACCTCTTTGATGAAATTGAAAGGAAACAATGCAAAAGATATAGAAAGGATCAAAGGAAAGGTTGTCGAACTAACCTAAGCTGATTGGGAAGAGCGAGGAGGTGATGGACATGATAGAAGTCGACTGGGGAAGCACCTGAGCAGGAAAAACTCATGGAAGAAGTTGAAACACTTGAGTGGGAGAGAGACGAAAATACGAGAAAGACAGAAGTGAACTCAGGTAAAGTAAAGCCCTAGAGGAAGAAGGCAGCTTAAATATCCCAAGGAGCTTAAGGAAATTATGATTGCAGATTGTTCTCTACCAGTTTTGGCTCGCCATGTGTCCCACCTGTCATGCCCATCTCTAAAGCCTGATAGGTCATTTATCACATTGTAAATAGAGCTCCATGCTGAATGAGTTTTCTAAAGGGATGTGTCTTTTCAAGTCATTCGTGCATTAAGAAACTTCGATGCTAATCCAAAAAAGCCAAGTGATCTCACTGTCTGAGAGCGGGAGGCTGGAAAGGAACTTTGGCTGCGGCAATTTTTCTATACTCCCTTCATTCAAAATTCGAACTCAAAAATAGGAGGACAAGTCTTGGGGGTAAAATAACCCCTACAGAAGTCCTTGGCCACCACCCCCCATGTAGAAGTAACTCGCCGATCCTCTCAACAATGAGTCCGTACCATGGAGTTCATAGAAGGCACATCAAAACCCTTTCAGACGAGCTTAAACGGTGAAGGGGAACTGTTAATCGATTAACCTTGCTTCTTGACTAAGAATGAATGATAGGATCAAAACTTAACACTCCTAATCTAGATTAGTGACGGGCTTTGAAGAAAATAGAAGTCCCAAATTATGGGCAACCAGACAAACTCCTCCAGTCGTGCTACTTCCAAATGAACTTCTTCAGTTGCACTTCTTCCAGACAAACTCCTCCAGTCATGCTGCTTCTAGACAAACTCCTCCAGTCATGCTCCTTCCAAATGAACCCATCCAGTCGCACTCCTTTCAGGCAGACTCCTTCCAGATGCAATCCTTTTAGTCGTATTTTTTCAGCTGAAGTCCTCCCATTCAAATATCTTTCAAGACAAGCTTCTTTTAGCTACTCGCAGAACTACTCAGCCCATATTACACCTCTCAGTTGAAGCTCTCCAAAAGAACCTCGTCAAATCACTGATTCATGATAATTACTCCAGGAAGGATGGAGCATGGTGCTTCATATCCTAATTTAGGAGACATCTACCTGCACACGACCTGGAAGACTTCTGAACTCTTTGAAACCACAAGACATTGCCCCCAACGAACCTCTATCGATCATAAGTCCACTACATGCACCAAAGTTCTTGATTTATGTTCGAACTCTAATAGAGAGATTTTCACTGCCTATAAGTCATGATAAATAACAACTCAGCCTCATAACAAACTCTACATGGTCTGAACGATCCACTATCAAATGGTTACAGCTGTCACCATCAATTTGTTATATGCTCCATCTATAAATGAGATCCTTTAGATATGTTTTTCTTCAAGCTTTTTTTGCCTTCTCATTACTTTGCTTTTCTATTTTCCTGAGCATTCTATTCCAGTTGGCCAGAGAACTGACTTGAGCATCGGAGGATCTTGTCGGAGCCATCCACCTTTAGTTTGGACTTTATTTTGCAAGTCCTATTAGTGCCCCCACCTTTCTAACTCCAGCTTCCACCGACATCCTCATAAATTTTTGCACCAACACTATCGAATCCAGGTGAAGAGCATTGGACTTCTGTAAAATATATTCTTAAGTTAAGAAGGACTAAGGATATGTTTCAAATTTTTGATAAAAGAAAACATCAAGTGTAGGGATATACTGACTCAAACTTTATGTTTGACATTGATGATTGAAAATCGACATCAGAAAGTCTATTCTTGTGTAATGGTGGTGCTATAAACTGAAAGAGTTTCAAGGAATGATAACAAACTCCAATGCAAAAGTACAGTATATCACTATCTCAATAGCTACGAAGGAGGCTTTCTACATCAAAAATTTCATTACAGAACTAGGAGTGATGCCATCTATTGCCATCCTTTTATACTGTAATAATAATGATGCCACAGCCCTAGCTAAGGAGCCAAGGTCTTATCAAAAGTCCAAGTACGTCGAGCAGCAGTCTCATCTCATCTATGATTATCTCGAGAAGGGATACGTCGAGGTCAAGAGAGTCAACATCGCAGAAAATGTAGTTGACCCACTGACGAAGCCTTTGAGCCAGCAAAAGACTAAAGCCCATCTTAAGAAGATGGAACTTAGATTTGTTGCCAATTGACTTTAGGTCAAGTGGAAGTATGTTAGTTGTATGTCCTAGAAGCCAGATTGACTGATACTAATAAATTCTAAGAGCATAATTATAATTCTAACTTATAATTAATAAAATGGATTATTTTTTCTATCATATTTATCTCTTAAGTGTCTGTGATATGTCCATTAGGTTAACAGATATGATAACATATATTCTTAAGAGTTAAAAATTTAAGACATGTATTATTGTAATTAACTAATAAACTGCTCTCGATCATAGGATCATCATGAGAATGGTGAACGATCTGGAAGATTGATACATGATCACTTTCTTAGGATAGATGAGTCTTGAATCTATGGTGTGGAGACACCAGAATGAGAGTATAGGTACTTGTTGAGAACAAGGATACTGAGCATGACCATCTTCGAGCAGTCATAGGGGAGTCTATGTTCTCATCGATGACTTGCTTGATGGTGCAATTGTGTGTCTGGTTCTTGGACCTGAGGTGCATCGATAGTTCATCTTGAGGATGTTATAGTTTGACTATATCATAACTTGGTCTCTTAGCCATTTAAAATCTTAAGGTGTATACTGGCTATAGCATATTTATTGTAGAAATTAGATCGCATCAAGACGGGACCTATCTACATTGATAGAGGAGGAGTGTCGTATGTGTAGATAGGGTTTTAGGGCTAGATCTTGAAACTTTTCTAGATCAGCAGTGAAAGACTAAAAATTAATCTAATTAATTCTAAATATAATATAATCCCTAGATCTAAGACCATATTATATGATTATTTCATGGCATTTAATAAAGAAGAAGAAAAGGTTGATCACATCAACCTAGATCTACGCTACATCTCATGAATGTATGAAAAAATAATAGATAAGATCTATTACCTGAGTGAGTTAGATATTCTAACTCACTGATCTGGGCTTGAGGATGAAGTTGCAAGCCATACACATGTCTGACCTCTAGGAGTCATCCACATGAGCCCATGATCATGATCAGAAATATAGATGCTTGAAATCAGCACAGTATGCTAGTACTGTGCTGATCTTCTTTCGATGGTTGATCAGATGCCTTCTTTCTTCTAGATTGAACTCTTCCAAAAGGAGAAAGATGAGAAGAGGTTTTAGATATGAGACACTCTTAGAAAATCTAAGGAAGAAGGAAGGGCAGAGATGAGCACCGCAACCCTAGAAGAAGACCCTCTTCTTCTTCTCTTTGCTCTCACCTAGATACCTAGTCTTATTTCTATTGAATCTCAATGCCCAGAGGTTTTCTCTCCCTGATTTTTGCACACCTCAAAGCCCTCTCAATAATCTATAACCCACAAAAATTTTGGACCAAAATTCATTCAAAATATATAGAAAAAGAAGAGTCTTTGTCTAGGTCAAATACTAGACAAGGAAAGGTCAAACAGGGCAAGTCAAGGGGCGCCCAATGCTTGGGGGCCCCCTCCATAATTTTTGGCATGGACGCCCCCTCCATAATTTTTGGCATGTACCAGTAAGAAAAGGCACATAGGAAATGGGGTTTCTCACATGGAATAAGAGTGAAATTAATTAGGAGAGGAGGTGGCACCTTTTGGGAAGAGTTTGGATTTGTTAGGATTCTATCTCATAGAATCTAGTATCAAAATAAACTCCTTCTTTGACTTGGTCTTCTACCCAATTACCATATGTGAAAGGGAGGGAGAGAGGGGGCATACGTAAAGGTCAAGAGGAAAAAGATTTTCCTTGAAAAATACCAAAACAATAAGCATGGAGGGCATTGGGACTATGGTTGCAAGGAGGAATCCTAGTCTTACTAGGATTCTATCTATGACTTGGTCAAAATGGTTTCTTAAACCAAATTAAACTAAAACCAACTCAACCAAATTAAATTATAATCTAATCCAATTAATGGTTTAATTAAATTAGATTCAATTAGATTTAATTTTATTTTAATTTTCTAAAAAAAATAGGAAATTGGGTTGACCTAAGTCCTAGTTAGACTAGGACTACTTTTTCCTTGCACTTGACTTATCCAATAAGTCAATTGGACTTGATCCAATCAAGCCCAAACCAAATATAATTAAATCATATTTAATTAGACTTAATCTTAGCCCTTTGTCTTAATCAAATTAAGCCAATTAGTAATCGAATTGCTAATCAATCCTCCTGCAACACTTGCACTAGGTTAAACATCAATCGTATTGATCGGTTAACCCTAGAACGATTCTCAATCATTGATCAACCATCTGATCAGATTTGAAGCTCTAATGTATATAATCTCATAGGTCCAAACCTAAACTGATAGCATAGGAATAAATTTCTATACCAATCGAAGTGACCATCTAGCAATGATATCCGACGGTTGGATAGGTCGAATGTGTAGAACACCAACCTTAGAACTCTTGCAGATATAGTTTCTATATAATTCATCCCCTTGACCAAAATGCTCATAGGATACCTCAAAGTTCAACTATCAATTCTAATCAAATTGTTCACATTGTATTTTAAAATATCAAATCCATCTGATGGATTACCCTGGCCAAGGTTTTGCTATATTGAAATACAGTGATACATTCTTCTCCGACTCTTGGAGTGGTCAATTCCATCTTGATCGCACACCAACTTTGCAAGTACTTGACTATGCCTAGAAGCCTTTCATTATTGAATTAAAAATTTAGTTAGTTTGGTACCAAAGCATAGTGAGTTGCTTGCAAGTTGCTGAGGTGATCTCAGATCTAAGGGACATTTATACCTATATCCCATCAGAGACATCCTCGACAGTAGAATGCTCTGAAGTTGATCACGTTCAATGATGATGTACCTATACATCTCATCTGTATGCCATACCAGTATCTTTATAATTCTTGGTTAAGAGGACAACTAACCTATATGGCATACAGCGACCTATGCTCCTATTTAACAGCCTATCATTCGATTGTGAACTGATCTAAGGACTAATCAATAAATCTTCTCTTTATCGAAACTAAATAGTCCTAAGGACTTCATCAAAAAAATGGAGTTCATTAGAAGATGAAGACTTATGATGAAAAATATGCCAAAGTATTTTATTTATCAATGATCAATTACATATATAAAGTAGCTCAACCGTTAACAGGCTAACGATTTGCTTTTGGGATACAATGTCCAATAACACCCACTTATCCTAAAGCCACTCAGCACAGTATCTAATACCCAGCTTTGACTTATGGTTGTCGAACTCCTTGATTACTAGGGCTTTAGTGAAGGGATCGGCTTGATTCTCCTTTTCGTCGATCTTCTGAAGGTTGACATCACCATGATCCACGATCTCATGGATCAGATGAAAGCGGCAAAGAATATGCTTTTTTCACTGGTGTGCCTTCGGTTCCTTTGCTTGAGCTATGGCTCCAGTGCTATCATAGTAGAGTACGACTAGACTACCAATGGAGGGTGCTACTCCGAGCTTGATGATGAACTTTCTTAGCCACATAGCTTTCTTTACTGCATCTGATGCTATCATGTACTCTGCTTCGCAAATAGAGTCTACCACTGTATGCTGCTTGGAACTTTTTTAGCTGATGGCTCCATCATTTAGAGTAAAAATATATTCCGACATGCTTTTATTGTCAGCATAGTCAGATTGAAAGCTGAAGTCTGTAAACCCCACTAGTTTTAGATCGACTCACCATAAACCAACCATTGGTTCTTAGTATTTCTCAAATATTTAAGGATGGTTTTAACCACCTTCCAGTGATTTTCTCTGGGGTCAAATTGATATCTACTTACTACTCCTAGTGAGTATGCCATATCTGGTCTCGTATATGTCATTGCATATATGATATACCCTACTACTAAAGCATATGGGATTCTACTTATACTCTCTCCCTTCAGGAGTTGTCGGATAATCCTTCTTAGAGAGAGGAATTTCTTGATCTATCGGGAGATAGCCCTTTTTGGAATTCTCCATACTGAACCTCTTCATCATATTTTTTATGTATGTGGATTGGGATATACCAAGCATCCTTTTAGATCTATCCCTATAGATCTTTATCCCTAGGATGTAGGATGCTTCATTCAAGTTCTTCATGAAGAACTATGATGACAACCAAATTTTTATTCCCTATAGTGCGGGGACGTCATTTTCGATTAAAAGAATGTCATCCACGTACAAAATAAGAAATACTACTGCTGGACCATTTGCCCATTTATAAATACTGGATTCTTCTTCATTCTTAATGAAGCCATACATTTTGATCACTTTATCAAAATGCATATTTCAACTCCAAGATGCTTACTTCAATCCATAAATGGATCTCTAAAGCCTGCATACCTTGGACTCATCTATGGATGTGAACCCCTCAGGTTGTATCATATACATCTTTTTGGTTAGCTCTCCATTTAGGAAAGTTGTCTTCACATCCAACTGCAAGATCTCATAGTCCAGGTGGGTAGCTATTGCAAGCATTATTCGAATGGATTTGAGTATTGCCACTGAAAAGAATATCTCATCATAGTCAATACCATAAGGTTGACGATATCCCTTGGCAACCAGATAGGCTTTATAGATCTCCACCTTTCCATATGTGCCTCTTTTCTTTTTGAATACCTATTTAAATCTAATGGGTTTAACTCCTTCAAGTGGATCAACTAATGTCCATATATCGTTGACCTTCATGGAATCCATTTTGGATCTCATGGCTTCTAGCCATTTCCTTGAGTTGGATCTCTGCATAGCATCCATGTAAGTGATCGGATCCTCATCATTCTCATCGAGTTCAATGGGATCACCATCCTAGAACAAGAATCCATAGTATCTATCTAGATGGTACGGTACTATATCGGATCGCCTTAATAGTGTGGATTCACTAGGCTTTGGATTTGATCTAATCAAATCCGACTCAGATTTAGCATTCTGTGTTGAACTTTCTACCCGTTGAACTTCATCAAGTTAAACCTTAGAGGCAACAGTTTCTTCACTAAGAAACTTCTTTTCCAAAAAGATTTTCCTAAGACTAACGAACAGCTTCTGTTCATCAACATGATAGAAATAGTATCCTTTGATCTCTTTTGGGTATCCTATAATTGTGCACTTGTCAAACCTAGGTCCAAGTTTATCTGTAATTAACCATTTGACATAAGCCGGGTACCCCCAGACCCTAAGATGTGAAAGTGCTGGCTTACGTCCTGTCCATATCTCAAATGGATTTTTAACCATAGATTTACTTGGAATCCTATTTAAAAGATAGCAAGTCGATTCGAGTGCATATTCTCAGAAGGATATCGGCAAGCTGGCAAAACCCATCATGGATCGGACCATGTCTAATAGAGTTCGATTCCTTCTTCTAGATACACCATTATGCTGTGGTATTCTTGGAGGAGTTTACTGGGGGAGAATCCCATTCTCTCCTATATATGTGAGAAACTCACCAAAAAGGTGTTCTCCTTCTTGGTTAGATCGAAGAGTTTTAATACTCTTTCTTGTTTATTTTTCTACTTCACTTCAGAATTGTTTGAACATTTCAGAAGAATTTGACTTATGTTTCATCAGATAGACATATTCATATCTGGATAGATCATCTATGAAAGTTATGAAGTAGACATATCCACCTCTAGTACTTATGCTCATTGGTCCACATACATCAGAATGTAGTAGACCTAAGAGCTTAGTGGCTTTCTTATCTTTTCAAGTAAAAGATGACTTGGTTAATTTATCAAGAAAACAAGATTCACAGTTTGGAAGTGATTCACAATTACTAAGTTTGAGGATATCCTCTTGAGCCAACCTGCCTATCCTGTTCTTGTTTATATAACCTAGTCTATAGTGCCATAAGTAGATATTTGTCACATTATCTAGTTTGGGATGTTTGCCAATTGAATAGACTACATCAATAGGTTGTGATAACATATATACACCATTATTCAATTATCCATAGAAAGTAGTAACACCATTCATAATGATATTACAAACACTTTTTTTTTAAAATTTCATAATTGTTCATGGCTAAAAGACCTAGAGAAATGATATTTAAAAAAAAATTAGGACAAAAATATCAATCACTAAGAACAATGGTATGAGATTCAAATACAAGTTTCAAAATTTCTAAAGCTAGAACTGGAACTGGTCTTCCATCTCTAATGTTCAGGAATCTTTCACCTTGCTTGTATTTTCTACTAACCTGCAACTCCTGCAACGAATTGCAAATATGATAAGGGCTTTCAGTATCCAATACCCAGTCAGTAATATCATAAATAGAGAAAATATGAGTTATCATATAAATACCTTGTCTAGCAATAGCTTGCTTCTTCCTCTATCTGTTCGGATCTAGGGAGGCAATGTACTGAGGATAGTTTCTCTTTCAATGCCCTCGCTTCTTGCAAAAGAAGCATTCAGCTTGACTCTTATCAGGCTTGATTTTTTTGATCTAGCCCTACATAGATGTCCTAGCCTGAACTTGCACCTTCTTAGCTTTCCTTTTCTTGTTCTTCTTCCCTTTTCCAAAGGATCGAGAATGAGAAGAAGAACCTCCAACTAAGTTCACCGACTCCTTATGGAGTTGGTGATCCTTCTCAAAGATTTGAAGTAACCCCAATAACCCATGCTAGTCAACTTCAGGCTTTGACATTCTATAACGCGCAAGGAATGGGAGATAAGACTTGGGCAGCGAGTTCAGTATTGCATCTTTTTCCAGCTATTTGTGCAAGGAAAAGTCGGGCTTGCTCAAGCACTCTATCAGCTCGATCATGTACAGTACATGATCAGTGATAGAGGCTCCATCCTACATTCTGACATTAAAGATGGCACAACTAGTCATATGCCTCTCTACGTCATCGGCTGTGCCAAAGGAATCCTTTAACACTTGAAGCATGCCCTTTGGCTGAGCCATCTCAAATCTATGACTGAACTTGTCACTCATCACAACCAGCATAATGCAGCGCACCGTGGTTCGATCACTTAGCCACTTCTGATAAGTATCTCTAATAGTTCTATGTGCATTTGCAGCTGGCTCCTTAGGTGCATCATCTGTTATCACATGTAGGATGCATTCATGCTCCAGGACAATCTTTAATTTTTGGTACCAGCTACCAAAGTTGGATCCCACTAACTTATTATTATCCAATAATGATCAAAGTGATAGAAAAGTGGTCATATCTACACAAAGAAAAATCATAATCTAATTAGTAATTGATTCATTAAACCTAAAGATTTGGATTTTTAGTTAAAAGGTTCTTTCACTATTTTGTTCGAATTGGTAGCCTCTACCTCCAATTTGAGGAATTAACCTAATTTCTTAGTGCGTACTAGAATCCACATAGACTGCACACGAGCCTAATTTTGGTTGGCCAACCCATGTTCATCTAAGGGTAGGTACATAACCAATTATTTTTTCAAATAACTTCTAGTAATTAAATTTTGCCCCAGCCCCTGATCAGTTGGTTTTGGCCTTCTCAAAAAAGGATCCAGTTAGGTCCAACCATTAACATGACCATACTTGGCGCATCCAACCAATGAATGATCAGGCCCAACATTGGTCGGCCCACCTAACCAACATTTAGAAAGATGTATCCAAGAGATAATATAATGAATGATAATTCAAACAACCGAGAAGCGCTAGGCCTTTAGGCCTCCAATGATTATCCAACTGATGGATCCATTATCATCCACTTTAATGGAAGGCTATGATCTAGTTATCATATAACTATTTTATTTTAGGAACCTAATAATTTTAGAGGATTTAATTTGAAGATAAGGGAAGGTTAGATGAAATAGCTTGTCATGATCCTCCCACAAACTTCACCAAGTCAGCTTAAGGGAGACCATTAATAGGCTAGTCTAGGAGCACCTAAATCGTTCAAACTGATTTACCTAGCTCACATGGGTCAGCTCCAATAGTCAAGTAATCTGATCGAAATATAATTTCACCAAGAGGCTAGGTAAGCTTGATCAATGGTATGGTCTGCCAAAGCTTGCCTTAGACACCATCAGAAATGGTCAGATAAGTAGGCTACCAATTAAAGACCACCGATCTGGTTTACCTTAGACACCAACTATTTTAATTAGTTTCAATTAGATCAACATAACAGTTCATGTTATACCGCATAGCCAAGAATCAAGTCCATCTTGGATCTCGCTAAAGACATGGACTTGACCAACTATAACTATTGTAATTGATCTAGAGAATTCTTGACCTAATCTAAGACAATAATTGATTAGATTTAGTCAATTATCTAATTAAATTTATTCTTTAATCTAGCCTTAGGTCTAACCCAATTAATACACCTAATCCTTACTAACCCATTTTACCCAATGTATTATGATTCGTGTCTTAAGATCTTCGATTTACAATCCTAGATCCTAATCAAATAATTTCTTAATACTTAATTAAGTTTTGGCCTAAGGGTTGGGGTTTAGCTTTTCAAAAATAATTTTCTTATTTATAAAATATTTTTATATCATGGTTCTACTAATCAAGTTGCATGTTTGATTCATTATCAATATGCAAGTAAGAAGAGCATGAAACTACTTTAGATCTAATCTAAACAAGTTCATGTAATTGAAACAATTTTGGTATCAATCAATCATAAGTCAACTTAGATCAAATCTAATATATTTATGATGATTAAAATTAAATTATATTACTTTTAATCAAATCATAAAATCTTTAGATCTAATCTAAAATTTTATGATCAAAGTTTTAGAGCAACACGTACTAGGACAACCTTTTCACTATAAGGGGTAAACCTTACAGCAGGACAACATTATAAGATCAGTCCGTGCTATCTAAAATTTTATTTTTAGATTTAAATTTTTTTTAAATAAATCATAAATAATATCATATCATATCTAATAAATTTATAAATAATATTAGATCTATAGGAACTAAGACAACCTTTGCACTGTAAGGGATAAACCTTACAGTAGGACAATCATAAAGCAGTTCGTATGATCTAAAATTTTAATTTTAGATTTAAATATTAGATTATTAATTAGATCTAATCTAAAAATAATCCAAGCATGCATCAATAATCATATAATAATTAATCTGGTTCTGATACCAATTATAGAAATTAGATCTAGGATTTCAGGACTAGATCTTGAAACTTTTTCTAGATCAGCAGTGGAAGACTCAAAATTAATCTAATTAATTCTAAATATTATATAATTTTTAGATCTAAGATCATATTATATGATTATTTCATGGCATTTAAATCTAAAATAAAAAATAAATACGAAGAAAAGGTTGATCACATCAACCTAGATCTACACTATATCTTATGCATGAATGAAAAAAATAATAGATCAGATCCATTACCAAAGTGAGTTAGACATTCTAACTTACTGATCCAAGCTTGAGGATGAAGTTTCAAGCCATGCATATGTCCGACCTCTAAGAGTCATTCACACGAGCCCATGATCACGATCAAAAATCCAGATGCTGAAAATCAACACAATATGCTAGTACTGTGCTGATCTTTCTTTGACGGTTGATCAGATGCCTTCTTTCTTCTAGATTGGATTCTTTCAAAGAGGAGAAGGAGGAGAAGAGGTTTTAGATGTGAGACACTCTCAGAAAACCCAAGGAAGAAGGAAGGGAAGAGATTAACACAGCAATCCTAGAAGAAGACCCTCTTCTTCTTCTCTTTGCTCTCAACTAGATACCTACATTTTTGTCCATTGAATCACAATGCCCAAAGGTTCTCCCTATCTAATTTTCACACACCTCAAAGACATATCAATGGTCTATAATCCACAAAAATTTTAATCCAAAATTCATTCAAAATATATAGGAAAACAAGAGTCCTTATCTAGGTCAAATACTAGATAAGAAAGGTCAAATAGGGCAAGTCAAGGGGTGCCAAACACTTGGGCACCCCCTCCATAATTTTTGTCATGTACCAGCAAGGAAAGGTGCACAAGAAAAGGGGTTTCTCACATGAAATAAGAGAGAAATTAATTGAGAGAGGGGGCGGCACCTTTGGGGAAGAATTTGGGTTTGTTAAGATTTTATCTCATAGAATCCAATATCAAAACAAACTCCTTCTTTGACTTGGTGTTCTACCCAATTACCATATGAGAAAGAGAGGAAGAGAGGGGGCGTACATGAAGGTCATAAAGAAAAGGATTTTCTATAAAAAATATCAAAAAAATAGGCATGGGGGATATTGGGACTAAGGTAGCACAAGCAGGAATCCTAGTCTTACTAGGATTCTATCTATGACTTGGCAAAAGTGGTTTCTTAAACCAAATTAAACCCAAACCAACTCAGCCAAATTAAATTAGATTATAACATAATTAATGGTTAAATTAAATTAAATTAAATTAGATTTAATTCTAATTTAATTTTCTAATCAAATTAGAAAAATGGGTTGACCTAAGTCCTAGTTAGACTAGGACTAGTTTTTTCTTGCACTTGACTTATCCAACAAGTCAATTGAACTTGATCCAATCAAGCTCAAACCAAATCAAATTAAATCATATTTAATTAGTCTTCATCTCAACCCTTTGGTTTAATTAAATTAAGTAAATTAGCAATCAAATTGTAAATCAATCCTCCTGCAACACTTGCACTAGGTTAAACATCAATCATATTGATCATTTAACCCTAGAATAATTCTCAATCATTGATCAACCATCTGATCAGATATGAGCTCTAATGTGTGTGACTTCGTAGATCCAAACCTAAGCTAGTAGCATAGAAATATATTTTTGTATCAATCGAGTGACCATCTAGCAATGATACCCAATGGCATGATAGGTTGAATGTGTAGAACACCATCTTTAAAACCCATGCAGATATAGTTTTCATATATTCATCCTCTTGACCAAAATGCTCGTAGGATACCTTAGTGTTCAACTATCAACTTTGATTTGATTGTCCATATTGTATTTCAAAATATCAAATCCATCTGATGGATTATCCTAACCAAAGTTTTGCTATATTGAAATACAGTAATACATTATTCTCCAACTCTTAGAGTGGTCAATTTAATCTTGATCACACACCGACTTCGCAAGTACTTAACTATGCCCAGAAGCTTTTCATTACTGAATTAGAAATTTAGTTAGTCCGGTACCAAAGCATAGTGAATTGCTTGCATGTCAGTGAGGTGATCTTTGGTCTAAAGGACACTTATACCTATATCCCATCAGAGACATCCTCGATGGTAGAATGCTCTGGAGTTGATCATGTTCTGTGATGATGTACCCATACATCTTACCTGTATGCCATACCAGTATCTCCATACTCCTTGGTTAAGAGTATAACCAACCTATATAGCATATAGTGACCTATGCTCGATAGGTGCTATTGTCCTATTTAACAGCCTATCATTTGGTCATGAACTGATTTAAGAACTAATTGATAAATTCTCTCTTTATTGAATTTAAATAGTCTTAAGAACTTTATCATAAAAATGATGTTCATTAGAAAATGAAGACTTGTGATAAAAAAGATGCCAAAGTATTTTATTTATCAATGATCAATTACATATACAAAGTAGCTCAACTATTAACAGGCTAACGATTGACTTTTGGAACATAATTCCCAACACTATGATGATCATGAGATTGACTCCTTAAGCCCATGGCCATGGCAGTATGATGTAATAGAAAGAAGTTTCTATTAAGGTTTCGCATTGGACTCGAATTGAATGATTCAATCATATGATAGGTATTGGGTTTGATGAGTCAACCTTAACCTAATCCTATCGAGACTCATGATGGAAGAACCCAATCATGCAGATAGCTGCACCAAAAAATTTATATTCAATTTTGATGGATTGCCACCACATACTGCTAGGTGTCATTGAGAGATTTTATGATCAATTAGAATTATCTCGAAGATCAATAATTCTAAATAGATGAATCAAAAAAAGTTCTGGTCTATCGAAATATATATCGATGATGGAGATCACAACATATTCCATTATCACATAGAATTGAACCTATTGGGTCACACATACAAGGGTTTCGGTCTGGATGTCATTAATTGGACTCACGTTGTTTGATTGATTTTGCTTAAATCCAATTAGATTCAAAAAAATCATGCTAGCACACAATTGGACCTAACTTTCTTTTTCTATGGATTTCCTAATTGGTCTAGATTCAGTCAAATTGGATGTAGCTTGTCCAGGAATCCTATATGGGTTTATCTTGAACTAACTGGACCTTGTCCAGATTAGATCAGGCCTTATCCTGGTCTCAAATGAAGAGAACTAGAATAAGGGGGTGCCAAGTGTTGGCCATTTTGACTTGGTCTTATACCAAAAGGAAGGAGCACATGCCCACTTTTTTCTTTTAAGTGTGCGTTTCCTAGAGAGAGATTATCTAGGGTGCATGCCCTTTTCTTGACATGTGCCCCCTTGTAGATAAGTATGGGAGTTTGGTATGTTTTAATTTAAATTCTTTTGAATGGGTCAAAGAGTTTAAAGTAAAATAAATAAGGAGAGATAATCCCTGGCACACAAAACCACTCTTATCTGATGAGAGTGGTGCATGCCAAGTGAAGGATTTTGTGCATCGAATGCATGGAAAAAATTTGGTGGGGCATGGGAGAGGTTGAGTAGTCCTTCTGTTTCTCAAATTTTGAATGGGTCAAAGTTTGAGAAGCCCTAGGACTCTAAGTCTCTAGTTTGTCTATAAATTGGAGACCAAACCAAAGTGTTTGGCCATTTCCATCCCAATGCCCAAGCCTTGCTTCTCTTCTCCATTCCTCCTCTCCCTCATCTGTGTTGGAAAATATGTCCTAAAGACAATCATCTAAAATGTTGATGATTAAAATTAGTATATGAATTATCTAATAATAATATTTATTTGGCTGGTTCATCATAGTAGTCTTATCTTTCTTAAATGAACTCCTAAATTATGATGAAGTCCTTAGAGCCACAATCAATGAATAAAGAAGGATTTATCGGATGGTTCTTAAATTATTCATGATCAAATGATAAGTTATTAATAAGGATGATAACTAATCGAGTATAGGTCGCTGTATGCCATATACGTTGGTTATCCTCATAATCAAGTAGTGTGAAGATACTGGTATGGCATTCAGGCGAGATGTAGAAGTATATCTGTACTGAACGTGATCAATGTAGCACTCTACTGTCAAGAGTAGCTAGCTAAGGCCAATGGATACAATTGTCCCTCCAACCAGAGATCACCATGGTGACTTGCAAGCAACTCACTATACTTTGGTGCCAGATTGCCTATATTTCTAATATAGGTTCAAAAGATTTTTGGATATAGTTAAGTACTTGTAGAGTCGGTGTGTGAGTCAAGATAAAATTAACCACTCTTGATTAACTTCAGGAAGAGAATAACTCATTGTGTTTCAATTTAACAAAATCTAGGCCTGGGTAATCCTCGTGATGAGTCATGAGATTTGCAAAATTTTGAGACACAATGAAGATGACTTGTATTAGTGTTGATAGTGTACTCGAAGTCGTCTTGAGCATTATTGATCAAAGGAATGAATTATATGATAACCATGGGCCAGGGTTCTAAGAATATTGCTTTGCATACATTCAACCTATTCGGAAATCGGAAACCATTACTATATGGTTATGTTGACTGGTACAAGAATTAGTTTCTATGCTATCGACTTAGGCTCAAACCTATGAGGTCACACATATTGGAGATTGTAACTAGATCAGATGGTTAATCGATGGTTGAGAATTATGCTAAGATCAAACATTCAATGCGATTGATGTTTGACCTAATGCAAGTATTGTGGGAGGATAGATTAGCAATCGAATTACTAATTGGCTCAATTTGATTGAGCAACTAGGTTGAGATCAAGTTTAATTAAATTAAATTTAATTAAAATTAGTTTGAACTTAATTAGATTAAGTTTAATTAGTTTATTGGATAAGTCAATTGCAAGAAAAAAAAATTCCTAGCTAGATTAGAATTTGTGTGCACCTAATTCCTAATTAAGTTAGGATTTAAATTAGATTTAAATATGATTTAAACATGACTTAATTAGATTTTTAGTTGGACTAGGATCATCTATAATTAGGCTTGTACTAATCATATTTTAATTGGATTAAAAATTGATTTGACCTAGTCAATACATTTGAATCCTAGTTAGACTAGGTTTCCTTGTTTCCTTCCTTACAAAAATAATCTCCATGCCCACTAAGTTTATTTCTAGATTTTTTCTATGATCTCCATGCCTAAGGACTGATTTTCCATACCCCATATCAGATTTAATTTGAATCAAATCTGATTTGGTTCATTATGGAAAGTGGTTTGATTTATTTCTCTTTGAAAGAGTCCCTCTTGACCAAGACACTTCATTCATCTTTTGCTATTTCCTCCAATGCCTACCTATTATTTTTGTCAACCTTTTTCCTTGGTTTGTGCATGGTTTCCTAGTCTCCACACAAATAAAATAAGGAAAGGGGCATCCAAGAGTTGGACGCCCCATAATTTCCAAGTTTTACTAGGTCATTTGACCTAGTCTTCCTTATTTTGTGGCGCTTCCTATATGATAGGTGTAGGCGTCAAATATTCTAGGGTTTTCCATGGTAAAATATGAAGAAAAAGAAGAGAGGGAGGTGGGTATTAGGTGCCAAACATCTTGGAGGAAGAAGGTTTCTTTTGGACATCAAATGTTGATGTCTTGATGAAGAAAAAGGTAAGAATGAAAGTCTTCTCTCATAGTTTTTCTTTCAAGGATTACTTTCTCATTTTTCTTTATGATTTTTATATGATAAAAATGTAAGAGAGAGAGAGAGAATGAGGGCATGGGGATCTATGCTCCAAGGTGTTGGGATAGAATGATCAATTTTGGACATGATCTGATCATGTCCTGATGAGAGAAGAAGAAGAGAAGACGGTCTAGGATTTCTTTGAGAACCCTTCTTCTCCATATTTTATGAGATTTTTCTATGAGAAAAATCAGAGAGTATAAGATCTGGAAACATGAAAAAAGTCTAGGAAAGAAGGTCTCCCCTTATCCTAGCATAAAGATATTTTCAGGACATCAATTATTGATGTCCTGAAAGAGAAGATTTATCTTCTCTTAGGATCTTTTCTAATGTATTTTAATTTTTATTTATAGCAGATCCAAAGGTTGGATTTCTTTCTTATTCTTCATCTCTTGGAGTGTTCAAGAGATCCTATGAATAAATTTTAAATTAACCATTAGGAGGGATTCATGAAAAACTAGCACTTTGAGCGAATCTTCGTTCGACGAACTTCTGGTTTTGTTGCGGCATCATGTGAACTTTCTATAGAGGTCAGATGCATGTGTGGCTCTAAAGGCAATAATGAAAATCAACCATGGAGTTCTCAGCCTATGCTAAGGTAAGAGATTTGATCTCTTCTCTCACCTAGATGCGATCTAGATTTTAAATATAGAACTGTTCTAGATCTAGGGTATTGATTTGATCAGTACCAGATCTTTAATTTTCATATTTAAGAATGTATTATGACATGTTATAGATCCTAGTTGTATGGTTTAATAATTTGATTACATGCTTTTATTGATTAAATTATTTAATTTATAACTTTTATTGCATTATATGTCAAAAATTTTGAAATTCATTCATGAAAACCTGCATATTTTTCATCAATCTGATCCGTCTCTCCCATGCCTAAGATTTGGGTCGATCAATCATTTGAGCATAGAGGTGCTGTCCATGCAAGTTGAGGTCAAAGAAGTTTTCGATTGTGTGTCGATCGGATTGCTAACAGAGATCAGATTGAAGGCACTTTCAGGAGATCAACTTCTAATTTTTAAAGATCAGATCTATAAGAAGAAGACCTCTAGATCTGACTCGATTGGACACTAGTAGAGGCCAGGCACATAGTGGCTCAAGTCAAATCTCGGGACAGCAATTAGATCATCATAGTAAGTAAACTGTTTACTTGCTAACAAGTGGTATTTCAATATTCCAGTGCATGTTTTAGTTTTAGATCTTTACAATTAGATCTGAGAGCTTTCAGATCTGATCAAATCAGCATAATTTTTATTTTAAATTTCACTGCTTAAACCTTATTCGATTAGGCCAATCCTACAATTCCTTCAAATGTATCATTTGATCATAAATATTTTTAAGGACTAATTGATAAATCCTCTCTTTATCAAACCTAAATTGTTCTAATAACTTCATCATAACATAGGAGTTCATTAGAAGATATACATATGAAGCAAAATATCATAATAAATATTTTTTTCAATATAAATCATTTATATTTATATTTATTGACGAAACAGGGGATTTCACCTTAAAGTTTATAGCCAAAAGAATCCAAACTTAATTTCATCTCTTGATCCGATCCGGACTGATAGGACACGATGCTGTCGTTAAGACACCGTGTTTATCAATTTAAATCCGACTCTTTACTTTTTAAATTAACTAAAAATTATGAAGAAAGTGGTGAGTCGGGTCGAATCCACAGAGAGGCAATGATTTATTTCTAAAATCTTTGATTTTTTTTTTTTTTAAGAAAAGAAAGCAAAGGATTTTTTTTTTAAAAAAATTAAAGTCAAAAAATAGATCTATAAATAAAAATAGAATTTAAATTATGCAAAAATAAATTTGATACTAAGATCTACTATTTAGATCTTAGCAACTACTTATAGTAAAATTAAAAAGCAATAAAGAACAAATAATTTAAAGAGCTAGAATTGAAAAGAATAATGAAACTTTCTTTATTAAATTTAAAACTAAGATGCAGAATTTAAATACAAGAAATTAAAGAAAATTCAGAATTTTAATACAAGAAATTAAAGGAAAAAAAGACTAGATGGAAGATCGCAGATCGGCGTAGGCATGAAGATGGCGTAGAAGACCGGCTCTTCTTCTCAGCAGCACCGCAGCTTTGAAGCAACCTTTAATCCAGAGCTTGACTTCCACCCTATACCTTAGCTTCCCTTCCAACCCTCCTCCCTTTCTTAGAGGCTTAGGATCCTTTTTATAGAGCTAGAAGAGGTAGATATTTATTTCTAAAAGCAATATGGGACTAATTTCCTTTGTAATCATAAAAATCTGAATAAAATTTGAATAAAAACAACTCTGTTATGACTCTGGTAAATCTGGTAAAATCTGGCTATTCGATAGGAATCGAACGGTTCAAAAATCATCAAAATCGGATGCCTATCAGCCCAGATCAGCTCGAATTAAATTCTGGCCGTCCGATCGCGCTTGATCGAGGAAATCTGGCCGCAAATCGCGCTTCGGGAGTCCTGATCACCGTCGGGAGCATTCTGGACCGTCGGATCGAAGCTGGAATCAGGCGCTGCCATTTGATGGTGATCCGAGTGAAATTGGCAATCGAAAAAAATGCTGACCGTCCGATCTTAACCGCAATCAACCGCAGCCGTCCGATCGCGCAATTACTGTTCCCATGGACCGCGTAGACCGGCCGCACCGCACACCGCAACCAATCAATGCTTCTGTCACCGAGTGAAATGACCAGATTGCCCTGTGAGCCGCGATAAATTTCTGTAGACCCTTTAAGGGTCTAGGTCCACCACGTGGCAGGCTCTGATTCGCCGGACTTTGCTGAGCTGGCGGTCCACGCCTGGATCGTAGACCGGCTGATGGCTTCAACGACTGAGTCGGCTTTGATGGCTTGGCTTGGCTCGGCTTGGCTTGGTGGCTCGGCTTGCGGAGCCGGTTGAGCCATTTTCTTTTTTTATTTAATTTTTATTTATTTTATAATTTTTAAAAATTCATATCTTTTTCCATTTTAGCTCCGTTTTACTTGAAATTTATTTCGTTGTGATCAAAAAAATGAGCTCTTTCTTTTGATAATAAAATTTTATTTTTTAATTTTTATTTATTTTTTATTATTTTTTAATTAATTTTTTAATTAATAAAAATATGAATTTTTTCAAAAATTATATATAAATTGATTGATAATTCTTAAAAATTAATATAAATTAATTAATAAATTAATACTTTTATTGGTGAATTTATGATGCTTATCACACCCCCCAACTTAAGCTTTGCTCGTCCTCGAGTAAAGAAAGAATTTAGTTTAGATCAATTACCATATTTTGTTGAGATCCTCCTTCACAAAAATAAATCTAGGAATTTAAGATCAAAAGTTTAGACAGTATCACTAACTAAGTATTGAGTTTCAGAAGTAAATTTCACGGCAGATTAATCAGAAACTTTCTTAGAGTTCATCTAAAGATTTTCAGCACTTTGTGTCGTGAATACTAACTTAGCATTTGGGTGTTGATTCAAAGGGCAAATGAATCTTCTTTTTATCACCTATTTTGGTTAGTTTTATATACTCCCAAGTTAAGTGCATGAATTAAGGTAGCTTTCACACTGCTTTTTTTTTTTTTTTTTTTTTTTTTAAATTGTGCTGAGCATCCTGGCCTTCCCTTCACCATTTGATGTGAACTTCTACATTTAAGGTGCAAAGTTCTAGTTTAGGGCAATCCACATATACTCTATTTTTTGCACTTTTTTTTTTTTTTTTTTTTAGAAAGCAGGTAGCTCTTTCCTTAAATTCAAGTTTCTTTAATTGAAGTATATATAAACCATCAATTTTTAGTGATAATTGAATCCTCAATTTAGCCTTATAATCAAACACCTGCTGTGCTTCATTAGTGTGCATGTGCAAGTAGAAGTGCTGTTAGCCTTTAAATGACCTAAGTAGGTTGCTAATGGTCTGACCAAATAATCTGCTTCTTGACTCGCTACCATTATTAGTTAATACTTTCTAACTTTATTACTTTGTCCTAGTTTATTTTGCTTAAGATTCTCTTTCCCAAAATATGGTTTGTTCAAATTTTTTTTTTTTTAATAGTTTTATTATTATTTATATATTATTTATTTATTATTTTTATTTTATTTATTTATTTAATTTTTTAAATTTTTATTTATTTTATTATTATTATTATTATTATTAATTTATTTTTTATTGATTTATTTATTTATATATATATATTATTTTTTATTTTTTTTATTATTTTTTTTATTTTTTTTTTTACTTTTTACCCAACTGAATTGACATTGTCCTCAATAAAAGAGTGTAAATTATGTTTATTTATTTAGCATGGGTCTTGAAGCTTATGATCCTTCTCCCGCTTTTTGGTTCTCCAACTTAGCCTAAAAGAAAAAATAAATTAGATTCAAGAAGTATTGGGTTGCCTCCCAATAAGCGCTAAGTTTATTGTCTTCAGCCAGACAAAATGCAGTTTAATTCATTGTGGTTCTATTAATTGCACTTGATCAATATTTTCGATTGTAATGATATCCCTTCGATATATGGTTTAAGCCTTTGGCCATTTACCTTAAAAAAATTTTTAGTCCTGGGATCATAGAGTTTAATTGCACCATGTGGGAATACATGATTAACTATATAAGGTCCATCCCATCTGGATTTTAGTTTTCCAGGAAATAATCGAAGCCTTGAGTTAAATAACCAGACTTGTTGATTTGGCTCAAAGGTTTTTCTTGAAATATGTTTATCATGGAAGGCTTTCATTTTTTCCTTATAAATTTTTGAATTTTCATAAGCTTCTTGCCTTAATTCTTCTAATTCACTTAATTGTAACATCCGATTGGAACCAGCTTTGTTTAAATTAAAATTTAATTATTTTATTGCCCAATATGCTTTATGTTCAAGTTCTACCGGAAGGTGACATGCTTTTCCATAGATTAATCTATAGGGAGACATTCCAATGGGGGTTTTATAAGCTGTCCTATAGGCCCATAATGCATCATCCAATCGATCTGACCAATCTTTTCGATCAGGCCTAATAGTCTTTTGTAAGATATTCTTGATTTCCCTATTAGAGACTTCTACCTGACCACTTGTTTGCGGATGGTATGGTGTAGCTATCTTATGTGTCACCCCATATTTTCGTAATAAAGTTCTAAATTGATGATTTGTAAAATGGGTACCCCCGTCACTAATGATAGCACGTGGAAATCCGAACCTGGAAAAGATATTCTTCTGAATAAATTTTAGGACTACTTTATGATCATTGGTTCGAGTTGCTATTGCTTCAATCCATTTAGAAACATAATCGACAGCTACCAAAATGTATTCAAATCCATTGGAAGGTGGAAAAGGTCCCATAAAATCAATTCCCCATACATCAAAAATTTCAACCACTAAAATGGGGTTCAAAGGCATCATGTCTTTCTTTGAAATATTCCCTAAGGCTTGACACTTAAAACACTCCTGACTAAAAGTATGGGCATCCTTAAATAATGTTGGCCAATAAAAACCACTTTGTAACACTTTGGCCGCAGTTTTTCGTCCAGAAAAGTGTCCTCCACAAGCAAGAGTATGACAAAATTGTAAGATACTCCATTGTTCAGATTCAGGAACACATCTACGAATGATTTGATCAGCACAAATTCTAAAAAGCTCAGGATCTTCCCAAAAATAATATTTGATTTGAGCAAAGAATCGATCCTTTTCATTCTTAGACCAGCCATCAGGAATTTGTCCTATGACTAAGTAATTGACAATATTTGCAAACCAAGGAGTCTTTGTATGTGAAACTGTTAACAATTGTTCATCTGGAAAAGATTCTCTGATTGATACAGGTTCATTATCTTTCACTAGGATCCTAGACAGATGGTCTGCTACAACATTTTTAGATCCCTTCTTATCTCGAATTTCAATGTCAAATTCTTGTAACAGTAAAATCCATCTAATTAATCATGGTTTAGCATCTTTCTTTGAGAGCAGGTATCTCAAGGCTGAATGATCCGAGTAAATTATGATTTTTGATCCTAATAAATATGATCTAAACTTTTCTAGGGCAAACACAATGGCTAGCAACTCTTTTTCAGTGGTGGTATAATTCATTTGTGCTTCATTCAGAGTTCTACTAGCATAATAGATCACTACAGGACATTTGTTTACCCTTTGGCCTAGGACAGCTCCTATGGCAAAATCTGAGGCATCGCACATAATTTCAAAAGGTAGTGACCAATTAGGAGGTTGTATGATTGGAGCTTTGGTCACAGCTTCTTTTAAAATTTCATAAGCTTTAAGACAATTTTCATCAAAGTTAAAAGAAACATCCTTAGCAAGGAGATTACACAAAGGACGAGAAATTTTAGAGAACTCTTTGATGAAGCGACGATAGAATCCTACATGACCAAGAAAAGATCGAATTTGTTTGACAGAAGTGGGAGGAGGAAGTTTAGAAATTAGTTCAACTTTAGCTTTATCTACCTCAATCCCTTTCTTGGATACTATATGTCCTAAAACGATCCCTTCTTGAACCATGAAGTGGCTCTTTTCCCAGCTTAACACTAGATTAGCCTCAATACATCGTTTTAATATTTTCTTCAAATTGTTGAGACAACTCTCAAAAGATTCTCCAAAGACTGAAAAGTCATCCATGAATATTTCTAAGAAATCTCCTATCATGTCTGAAAATATTGACATCATGCACCGTTGAAAAGTTGCAGGTGCATTACATAATCCGAATGGCATTCTACGGAAAAGCAAAGGTTCCATAAGGACATGTAAAGGTGGTCTTTTCTTGATCTCCTGGGTAGATTGCTACCTGATTGTATCCCGAGTATCCATCTAAAAAGCAAAAGTATTGTTGGCCTGCTAGTCTTTCTAGGATTTGATCGATAAAGGGTAAGGGAAAGTGATCTTTTCGGGTGGTTGTATTGAGTTTTCTATAATCTATGCAGACACGCCACCCAGTGGAAAGTCGTGTTGGTACTAAGTTTCCATGTTCAGTGCGGACAACCGTAAGTCCAGATTTTTTTGGAACAACTTGTGTAGGACTCACCCAGTGGCTGTCAGAGATAGGATAAATAATTCCAGCATCTAACCATTTAATTACTTCTTTCTTGACTACTTCTTGCATGTTAGGATTAAGCCTTCTTTGCATCTCTCGAGTTGGTTTGGCATTATCTTCTGTATAAATATGGTGCATGCATATTGACGGACTAATTCCTTTTAAATCGGCAACGGTCCACCCTATGGCCTCTTTATATGTTTTTAGAATATTTACCAATTGGTTTTCCTGTTCAGTAGTTAAGTTGGAAGCAATTATTACTGGTAGGGTTTTCTTTGATCCTAAAAATACATACTTAAGTGATTCAGGTAAAGGTTTTAGTTCAAGTTGTGGTGGGGCCTGAATTGAAGGACGTAGTGGTTCAATTTTTCGCTCAGGTAAGGGCTCAATTTTCACTGACCAAGGTAATGAATGTGATGGTTGAGGTAAATTAAGCAGGGTATTTACTTCCTGGGTTTGAGTATCTTCAGTGGGTTCATCATCTTGTAGTAAATCTAAGGAGGAATTAGATTCAACTATTTCATCTATCTGATTGATTACAAAGCAGTCTTCCTCCTCTTGGGTGTACTTTGGGGTATTAAAAACATTAATTCTTACTTTTTGATTCCCAAAAGAAATATCCATAGCTCCCATTTTACAGTTGATATTGGCATTCGCGGTTGCTAAGAATGGACGTCCTAAAATTATGGGATTTTGGTTCAGCTCTTGGGATGGTTCCATGTCAAGTATGAGAAAGTCTACAGGAAAATAACATTTATCTACTCTAACTAGAACATCCTCAATTAAACCACGCGGTGTTTTTATAGATCTATCAGCTAATTGCAAAATGACTGACGTGGGTTTTAATTCTCCAATCCCAAATTTTTCATAAACCGAGGTTGGAAGGAGGTTTACACTAGCTCCTAAGTCTAGTAATGCTCGGTCAAAGGTTATACCTCCAATAACACATGAAATTAAGGGTGCACCAGGATCTTTCATCTTTTGAGGTATTGGATTTAACAGGACCGCACTTACATCCTCGGATAGCATAACTCTTTTGGTGGTTCGTGGCTCACGCTTTTGGGTACAGAGTTCTTTAAGAAATTTAGCATAGGCTGGAACATGCTGAATTGCATCGAGGAGGGGTAAATTAATATGAACTTGTTTAAATAGTTCCATTAGCTCCTTGTTGCGTGTTTCTTGCTTTTTGCGAGAAGAGCCTGCTTCTAAGGCCGAAGGGAACGGGGCTTTGGGTTTATATGTCTCAGCTAATTCATCTGTTCTCTTCTTTTCTTTATCCATCTTATCAGTGTCAGTACCAGTCTTAAGCTCAAGTTCTTCTATATGATTATCCTCTTCTTCAAATTTCTCATCTTGGCTAACATCAGTATTGGCCTCTATCACCTGGTCTTGATATGGGTCCTTAAGAATCCTACCACTTCTAAGTTCAGATATTGCTTTGGCATTTTCTAATTGGGGGTTCTTAGGTGGAATGTTAGATGGATGAGTAAATCCAGGTGGTTGATAGACATTGGATGGATTATTTTTAGGATTTGCAATTGGTTGGCTTGGTAATTGACCCGGTTCTCTCCTCATGCTAGACTCAGCTATTTGTCCTATTTGAGCTTCTAGTCTGGCGATTGATTGTTGTTGGCTTAGAATTAATTGTTGAAGTTGATTGAATTTATCGTCGGCTAGATTGGTCTGTTGAGGAGGTGGGTATGAGGGTTGATTATAATGTAGTGGTTGAGAAGACTGACTAGGCTGACCCTTATTATAGGCATAGTTCTGGTATTGGGGCCTATTTTGATAATTCTGAACTGGTGGGATTTGGGTCTGAGCCTGAGTTTGTTGTGGTTTCCAAGAGAAATTAGGATGGTTTCTCCAACCAGGATTATATGAATTTGAATATGGGTCATTAAGTGGTTTTGAGTAACCTTGAGCAGCTTGGACTTGTTCTTGGATAAGAGGTGGTAATTGTGCAACCGTGGGACATTCACTTACATGATGTGTTGGGCTAGCACAAATAGAGCAAATCACTTGATAATTAGAAGCTGGTGTGTATTGTGCAGGGGATTGTTGACCTAAGTTTAGGAATTGATCTAATTTCTGCAATAATAAGGTCGACTTTATCTAATTTTTGTGCTATTATGTTCAAATCTGCCTTAGAATTGAGTTCCGAAGTTTTGATCTCATAAATTCCTGCCCGTTTTTGTTGAGAAATTGATCTTTCATAAGAAGATAATGAAGCATGGTTAATAGAGTTTTCACTTAAAGTTTCAAACAAGGTATAAGCTTCATCCTCACTTTTGCTCATGAATGCACCTCCACAGGATGCATCAACCATCTGCTTATATTGATCTCCTAAACCTTCATAGAAAGCTTGTACAATTTGCCACTTAGATAGACCATGGTGTGGGCATTTTCTAAGGAAGTTCCTTAAGTCTTTCCCATGATTCATGAATTTGTTCCCCTGGAAGCTGAGCAAATCCCGTGATGGCTCGCCTCATGGTATTGGTTCGTCCTATGGGATAAAATTTCTTAAGAAATTCATGTTGCATCTCTGCCCATGTTTGAATTGTTCTTCCTAATGTGCCAAGCCAGTACTTGGCTTTATCTTTTAATGAGAAAGGGAACAAGGTCAGTCTAAGGGCATCATCAGAAAAATTCTGAATTTTTACCGTAGAGCAGATTTCTAAGAACTCATCCAGATGTTTGTAAGGGTCTTCATTGGCATTCCCATAAAAAGATGGGAGCATCTGGATTGTGGTCGACTTAATCTCATAGTGGCTAGCAGGGATATCAGGTATGTGGATGCAAGTCGATGGGTTGTAGGTGGAAGGAATAAAGTATTCCTTCATCTGCCTAGGTGGTTCTTCACGATTTCCAGCCATTTGATTATCTGGTCTTAAATGAATTAGTCTTTCAATTTCAGGATCTGGTTTAACTAGGTCAGGTAAAAGTGATCTTCTACCGTGCATGTACTAGTGCAATTTGATATATGGTTCAATTTTTTTTTTTTTTAAATTATTATTATTATTTTTTTAATTTATTTTTTTTTTTTTTAAGAAAAGAAGAGAGAAAGAAAGAAGAGGAAAAATCCTAAAGAATCTTAAATCTGGAGAAGATAGGGAGGAGTTAATTTTTATGTTAGATATTATTTGGCAAACAAGTTAGGCAATCAATCCTGACTAAGAGTTATCCTAGATCTAGACAGCTCCTAACTGCCAAGATCACCTTCAAGCCCTCCAAATAGAGGATTAACCAATCAACTGGCCAGGTAAGTGTAAAGTCGGTGGGAGTCCCTCCTGTTGCTTGCCTTAGACACCAATTGTGCTTGGCCAGGTAAGCGAACAGAACCAATTAAGTAACCACCTTCTTTCGGGCCCAATCATCCCTGAACCACTTTCCTAGACACCAGTCAAATTGATTAATCCTAACTTGGTTCAACTCTTAGGATTTCTTGTCCTATTGAGCTCGAATATCCTTAAAGGTTAATGTCTAATTGATTTTAAGAGTTAAGGTTTGGGTTAATGCAGGATGCTGGTTGGTTGTTTGTGGGCTAAGGAAGGGTGATCAAATCCCCACCTTATCTTGTTTAATGGGTTGTGCCCTTAATTTGGTTTAATATGAAATATGCAAAAAAAAAAAAAATTCCAATCAAAGAGTTCTATGCAATTTAAACTAATTAATTAAATTATAAAAAGGCTTACCTTGACTCCAGCAATCACCAAAAATAAGAATAAAAACTAATATGATGGATGCTCTAAATAATTAGGGTTTCTAATCTTGTGATGAGATTTTTAATTAGGTTTATGTAGGTAATATTTTTAATTAATTTAAAATAAAGCAAATATTAAAAATAAAGAAAGAGATTTAGGGTTTAGGAATGATCTCACCGAATAGGATTGAGAGTTTTGTTCGTGCCCTAATCTTCCTTGTTCCCTTTTTTTTTTTTTCTTTTCTGCAAAATAAATAAAAAAAATAATGAGTAGGCAGTAAAAAAAAATCAAAGAAATAAAGAAATTTTAATTTTTATGCCTCCCCGGCAACGGTGCCAAAAACTTGATAGGGACACGATGCTGTCGTTAAGACACCGTGTTTATCAATTTAAATCCGACTCTTTACTTTTTAAATTAACTAAAAATTATGAAGAAAGTGGTGAGTCGGGTCGAATCCACAGAGAGGCAATGATTTATTTCTAAAATCTTTGATTTTTTTTTTTAAGAAAAGAAAGCAAGGATTTTTTTAAAAAAAATTAAAGTTGAAAAATAGATCTATAAATAAAAATAGAATTTAAATTATGCAAAAATAAATTTGATACTAAGATCTACTATTTAGATCTTAGCAACTACTTATAGTAAAATTAAAAAGCAATAAAGAACAAATAATTTAAAGAGCTAGAATTGAAAAGAATAATGAAACTTTCTTTATTAAATTTAAAACTAAGATGCAGAATTTAAATACAAGAAATTAAAGAAAATTCAAGAATTTTAATACAAGAAATTAAAGGAAAAAGACTAGATGAAGATCGCAGATCGGCGTAGGCATGAAGATGGCGTAGAAGACCGGCTCTTCTTCTCAGCAGCACCGCAGCTTTGAAGCAACCTTTAATCTAGAGCTTGACTTCCACCCTATACCTTAGCTTCCCTTCCAACCCTCCCCTTCTTAGAGGCTTAGGATCCTTTTTATAGAGCTAGAAGAGGTAGATATTTATTTCTAAAAACAATATGGGACTAATTTCCTTTGTAATCATAAAAATCTGAATAAAATTTGAATAAAAACAACTCTGTTATGACTCTAGTAAATCTAGTAAAATCTGGCTATTCGATAGGAATCGAACGGTTCAAAAATCGTCAAAATCGGATGCCTATCAGCCCAGATCAGCTCGAATTAAATTTTAGCCGTCCGATCGTGCTTGATTGAGGAAATCTGGCCGCAAATCGTGCTTTGGGAGTCCTGATCACCGTCGGGAGCATTTTGGACCGTCGGATCGAAGCTGGAATCAGGCGCTGTCGTTTGATAGTGATCCGAGTGAAATTGGCAACCAAAAAAAATGCTGACCGTCCGATCTTAACCGCAATCAACCGCAGCCATCCGATCGCACAATTACTGTTCCCATGGACTGCGTAGACCGGCCACACCGCACACCGCAACCAATCAATGCTTCTGTTGCCGAGTGAAATGACCAGATTGCCCTGTGAGCTGCGATAAATTTCTGTAGACCCTTTAAGGGTCTAGGTCCACCACGTGGCAGGCTCTGATTCGCCGGACTTTGCTGAGCTGGCGGTCCACGCCTGGATCGTAGACCGGCTGATGGCTTCAACGACTGAGTCAGCTTTGATGGCTCGGCTTGGCTTGGTGGCTCGGCTTACGGCGCCGGTTGAGCCATTTTCTTTTATTTAATTTTTATTTATTTTATAATTTTTAAAAATTCATATCTTTTCCATTTTAACTCCGTTTTACTTGAAATTTATTTCGTTGTGATCAAAAAAATGAGTTCCTTCTTTTGATATTAAAATTTTATTTTTTAATTTTTATTTATTTTTTATTATTTTTTTAATTAATTTTTTAATTAATAAAAATATGAATTTTTCAAAAATTATATATAAATTGATTGATAATTCTTAAAAATTAATATAAATTAATTAATAAATTAATAATTTTATTGGTGAATTTATGATGCTTATCAGTCCACTGGTGTGCCTTTAGTTTCTTTGCCTAAGCAAGGGCTCCAGTGCTGTCACAATAGAGCAGGACTGGTCCATCAAGAGAGGGTGCTACTCCAAGCTCGATGATAAATTTTTTCAGTCGGATAGCTTCCTTCATAGCATCGAATGTTGCGATGTACTCCACCTCGTAAACTGAGTTTGCCACATTATACTGCTTGGAACTCTTTTAGCAACCACTCCATCATTAAGGGTAAATACATAACCTAACACACTTTTGTTATCATCATGGTTAGATTAAAAGCTGGAGTCTATAAACTCGATAAGTTTCAAATCTGACTCAGTATAAACCAGCCACTGATCATTAGTATTTCTCAAATACTTAAGGATGATTTTTATAATCTTTCAGTGATTCTCTCCTACTTCAGATTGGTATCTACTCACTACTCTTGGTGAGTATACCAAATCTGATCTCGTACATGTCATGGCATACATGATATATCCCACTATCAAGATATCATCAGCTTGATAGGTCATTAGGACAACCAATATCCACACATCATTGATGGTTGGGATATGTGTTCTAATGTCAATCATCAGCTTCTTAATAGTTGTACAATCTTTATAAAATATAAATAATTTATTATAAATAAAAAATTATTTTAGCATTTTTTATCACAAGCCTACATCTTTTAATGAACTCCTTTATTGTGATGAAGTCATTAGGACTATTTAGATTTGATAAATAGAGAATTTATCGATTAGTTCTTAAAATATTCATGACTAAATGATACGTTGTTAACTAGGACAACAATATTTATCGAGTGTAGGTCATTATATGCCATATAGATTGGTTGTCCTCTTAACCAAGGAGTGTGGAGACTCTGGTATGGCATACAAGTGAGATGTAGGGATACATCATTACAGAATATGACCAACTTCAAAGTATTCTACTATCAAGAATAGCTCTAAGGGGATATGGGTATAAGTGTCCCTGCAACCTAAGATCACCATGATGACTTATAAGCAACTCACTGTACTTTGGTGCCAGACTATCATAATTTCTAATTCAATGATGGAAGGTTTTTAGGCACAATCAAGTAAATGTAAAGTTAGTGAGTGATCATAGATGAGATTGTCCACTCTAAGTGTTCGGAGAAAATGCATCGATATATTTTAATTTAGCAAAACCTTGGCTAGGATAATCCATGTGATGGATTTGGTATTCTAAAATATAATGTGGATAACCTATTCAGGATTGATGGTTAAACCATAAGTCATCCAATGAGCATTCATGGTCAAGGGGATGAGTTATACTAAAACCATATCAACATGGATTCTAGAATGTTGCTTTACACATTCAACATATCCGACTATCGGCTATAATTGCTGGTTGGTCACTTCAATTGGTATAGAAATTTATTTCTATACTACTGACTTACGTACAAAACTATGGGGTCACATATATTAGAGATCACAATCTAATCAGATGATTGATCAATAATTAAGAATCATTTTAGGATTAAATATTCAATACGATCGATGTTTGACCTAGTGCATGTATTGTAGGAGGATTAATTAGCAATTGGATTGCTAATTAGCTCAGTCTGATTGAGCATGAGGAGTGAGATTGAGTCTAATTGGATAAGATTTAATTAAGTTTGGTTTGGACTTGGTTGGATCAAGTCTAATTCATTTATGAAATAAGCCAATTGCAAGGAGGAACAATTTCCTATTCAATTAGGATTTGTTTGCACCTAATTTCTAATTTGATTAAAATTTAAATTAGAATTAAGTTTGATTTAACCTGATTTAATTGGATACTTAGTTAGACTAAGATTATCCTTAATTGGATTGCATCAATTTTAATCTAATTGGGTTTAAAATTTTGTTTTGACTAGTCAAAACATGAAGTCCTAATTTGACTAGAATTCCTCCCTTGTGCCAATTCATATTGTGCGCCACCTCTACCCATGCCCACGCTAACTTTTCTAAAGTTGTTCATGGGATTCATAATGCCAGGAGGAGTCCCTTGCACCGCCTATCTCCTTGATGGTTTTTGGTTTTGGACCAAGTCAGAACAAGGAAGTAGTTTCGATTTCAAACTCTATTTGATAGTGTTTGACAAAATCAAAACTCTATCTCTTTATGGTGCCAACCAACCAGATTATTCTCTAATTTTTTTGATGAAATTACAAAAGGTTTTGTGCACCAAAACTTGAGTGTCCATGCCAAGAAATAAGGAGGAGGCACCCAAGAGTTGGGAGCCCCAATTCCTTTCTAAATTGGACATTTATTTTTGGGTGTTTGACCTGGAAAAGGACTCTCTCATATCTCTCTATTTAAGAGGGGTTAGGGCATGATATTTCTACAAAATTTTCACTAGAGAGGGAGGGCTTGGGTGTGGGTCTCTTGGGTACAAGAAGGGTCATAGGCATAGGGCTTTTGTAAGGACACAAGTTTGTGTGTCCTGATGAGAAAAAAGAAAGAGAAAAGAAGGATCTTCTCTAGGAATTTTCTTACATCTTCTTCTATAGATCTTTTGAGAGAAAAGTGAGGAAGAAAGTATTAGAAAATATATCCTTAAGCCAATCAACTAAGTTGTAGATAATTAAAATTAGTATATGAATTATCAAATAATAATAGTTATTTAGCATATTCATCATAAAAGTTCTATCTTTCTTAAATGAATTTCTATCTTATGATGAAATCCTTAGAACCATATTTAATTAATAAAGAAGGATTTATTAGATGGTTCTCAAATTGTTCATGACTAAATGATAAGTTATTAATTAGGATGATAACTTATCGATTATAGGTCATTGTATGTCATATACGTTGGTTGTCCTTGTAATAAAGTGGTGTGGAGACATCGATATGTCATGTAGGTGGGATGAATAAGTACATCTACACTAAATATGATCAATGTAGTGCTCTACTATCAAGAGTAGCTAGCTAAGGCTAACGGATATAACTATCCCTCTAACCTGAGATCACCACGGTGACTTGCAAGCAACTTACTATACTTTAGTGCTGGACTACCTATATTTTTAATATAGTAATGGAAGATTTTTAGGTGTAGTCAAGTAGTTGTAGAGTTGGTATATGAGTCAAGATGGGATTGATCACTCCTGATTAACTTTAGAAAGCTAATGTCTCGCTATGTTACAATTTAGCAAAATCTAAGCCTGGGTAACCCTCATAAGGAGTCATGGGATTTGCAAAATTTTGAAACATTATATGGATGACTTGTATGAGTGTTGATAGCTAACTCGAAGTCATCTTGAGCATTATTAGTTAAAAAAATGAATTATACAGTAACCATAGGCTAAGGTTCTAAGAATGTTGCTTTGTATACATTCGATCTATCCGGACGTCGGGTAATATTGCTAGATGGTCATTTTGATTGGTACATGAATTTGTTCCTATACTACCAACTTAGGTTCAAACCTATGGGATCACACATATAAAAGATTGTTATCTGATTGGATGGTTGATCAATGATTGAGAATCATTCAGTGATCGAATCATCAATGCGACTGATGATCGATCTAGTGCAAGTATTATAGAAGGATCGATTAGTAATTAGATTATTAATTGGCTCAATCTGATTAAGCAATTAGGTTGAGATTAAGTCTAATTTAATTAGATTCAATTAGAATTAGTTTGAACTTAATTGGATTAAGTTCAATTGGTTTATTGGATAAGCTAATTGCAAGAAAAAATAAGTTCCTGTTCAATTAGGACTTGAGTGCACCTAATTTTTAATTTGATTAAAAATTAAACTAGATTTAAATTTGATTTAATCTTATTTAATTAGACTCTTAGTTAGATTAGGATCATCCTTTAATTAGGTTGACTCAATTCTAATTAGAATAGGGCTTAAATAGGTTTGACCTAGTCTTAATAGAAGAATCCTAGTTAGACTAGGACTTCTTCTATATTCCTTGCGCCAAAGAAGAAAAACCCAATGCCACATTTTCTGATCTTTGCATGAGTTCTCTCATGCCATGAAATCCTCCATGCATGCCCCAATATCTAAATATTTTGAATAAATTTTGACTTGGTCTAATTTGGAAGTTAGTTTTGATTTAAACTCCTCTTTATAGAGTTTCTAGAAGTCAAAACTCCCTTCTTGCGCAAATTTTCCCATGCCAAGAATATTTTTGTTCACCTTTTTCTCTCCTGATTTTTGTGTGTGGTCAAATTTTATCACACACCAAAAAAAAAGGAGAGGCATCCAAGAGTTGGACACCCCCCCCCAAACTCCTTTATTTAAATCCCTAAAAGTTAGGGATTTGACCTAGTCCATGATATAAAAAGAGGGCACCACTTTTTGTGGAGGCATGCATGAGTATTCCTCAGATTTCCTCATGCAAAATTAGAGAGAGAAAGGGAGTTGGGTGTGGAAGGCTGGCGCTCTAAAATATTTGGCGTGGAAGGCTTCTTTTGAACATCAAGTGTTGATGTAATGGTAACAGAAAAAGGTGAGAATAATGTCTTCTCTTAGTTTTTTTTCAAGGGCTTTTCTTCTCAAATTTTTGTGAGATTTTTCTATAAGAAAAATCAGAGATAAAAGAAGAGAGGGTATGAGAAAATTTTAGAGGAGAAGGTCTCCTCTCTTCCTGGCATGGAGATGTATTCAGGACATCAAAGGTTGGTGTCCTGAAAGAGAAGATGTGTCTTCTCTTGGGGCTTTTTCTTAACCATTTTTTTTTCACTTTTGAGAGATCCAAGAGTTAGACTTATCCTTCAATCCTCCTCTTGTTTTTCATTTCTTAGAGTGTCTAAGAGATCTGAAGAATTTTTATAGATCGACCATCAAGAGGGATCCGTGAGAAGCTAGCACTTCGAACGGATCTTCATTCGATGAAACTCCAATCTGTGTATCGATCTCGTGTGGACTGTCCATAGAGGCCAATCATGCTGTGCAGCACTAAGCAACAAAAGACAATATTGAATTTCAACTATGGTGTTCTCGACCAACACGAAGGTAAGAGATTTGATCTTTTATCTAACCTAGATGCAATCTAGGGTTTCTAGAACTATTCTAGATCTAGGTTATTAATATGATCAATACCAATCACTATTTTATTTTTTTAATTTATATTTGCATCTTGATATGTCATAGATCATAAATGTAGGGTTTAGTGATTAGATCACATACATAAATAGGTTAAATAGTTTAATCTATATCTTTTACTGCATTTGATTTCGAAAATGTTTTGAAATGTATGCATGAAATCCTGCATAATTTTTCAATAGTGGTATCAGAGCTCTAGGTTCTTTATGACATGATCATACATGCTTTAGAATAAATTTGAAAATAAAAATTAATGATCGCACATAAAGATCATAAGGTTGTCCTATTGTAAGGTTAACCTCTTACAATGAAAAGGTTGTCCTAGTATGTAGTGATCTAAATTTTTGAATCATGAAAAAGTTAGATGTGATCTAAGTAGTTTTATGATTCAATTTTTGATTTTAAATCTAAAAATTAAATAGGTATTTGATCTATTATTGATTATTTAGATTAGATCTAAATAATTTAGGGTCACACAAACTGATTATAAGGTTGTTCTGCTATAAGATTTATCCCTTATATTATAGAGGTTGTCCTTGTATGTGCTGACCCGAATAACCTAAATCATAAATTAGTTAGATGAGACCTAAGAAAATTTATGATTTATTTTTATATTTTAAATCTAAGATTAATTGATTTATTATCTCAATTTTTGATCCTTTAGATAAGATATGTTGGGGATAAAATAGCTCCCGCTGAAGTCTAGTGAGATGTCCGATCCCAATATGATTTCGTCTGAAATTGTGGCAACCATGATTGGGCCTCAACCAAGCTACTCTCATACTCCAATATGATTTAGGAAGGTTGACCTCCCATTCATGCATGCTGGATGACCTTCTCAACTGTAATCAATGGCCCTCTTTCGATGATTGCAAAACCCTCCAAAGAAATGACGAACTTCGTCCAGATGAACTTGAACAGTGAAGAAAATTATTAACTAACTAACTCTAGTCCTAGTATTGGCAGAACTCCATCAAGTATCGAATCTCGATGCAACCCGACTTTGCCTGGTGGTCAGCCTTAAAGGCGGCCTAATTCTTTCGTCGTAGATAGTATATCTCACCAATTTCATATCAAGAACTCTAGCCAGCCAAATTTCTCCAGCCAAACTCCTCTAAGAAATCTTAGCCATAGTTCTCAGTGAAGAACCCACCACCCTCTCTCTCTGATTTCCAGCCCGAATGTTCATATCCACTCTTGACTGACCTTGAAGGCAGCACTAGTAGAATCCAACCAACTGCATGCCCACTTTCCACTAACTAGAACCCAACCTCCAAGTTTGGCCAATTCGATCCCCAATCTGAAGCAAGCAACAGCTACCCTGCAAGCAGTCAACCCCAGTGCTCTTTTGTGCTGGCCTTGGGTATCGACTAAATGTTAGAAAGCAATTAAGATGACATCACCAAGAAACCTTGAATCTCAGTGCTCACCCATCTTAGCTCTCATCAATCTCAGATCCCTATTGCCCTAGCCAAACTCCTCAAAGCTGTCAAGAGCAGTTACAGCAAAACCCAATCACAAATCCATCATTCACCACTTGGAAACCGATGTTCAAGGTTGACTAGTCTAACCTCGAATTCTTCATCCAAATATGAATAACCTACTACCAAGCATGGACAACTCCAGCCTCTCATCCGAACTCCATCAAATGGAGCTTAACTGCCTATAAGTCACAATGAGTGATAGCCCACCCTCCATAACAAACTCCATATGACTCGAATGGCCTACTGACATTCTGTTATGGCTATCACTTTCATTCTATTATGAACTCCACCTATAAAAAATACCCTACGGATGCATCTTCTTCTCTAAGCTCTAATCGTTATTTACATTCCCCTGAATACTCTATTCTTATTGGCCAGAAAATTAACTTGACTGTTGGAGGATCCTGCTAGAGCCATCTATCTCTGATCTAGACATCATCTTTTTGGTCTCATCGATAACCTCATCTTCTTCAGATCCAGCAAACTCTGGTGTCAGCACCATTTTCTACACCAACACGATCGGCGTTAGAGGAAGGATTCTCTAAGGCCTTGTTCTTAATGGAGTATCCAGTCGAGTTCATCTTCTTCCTCTCTTCTTCAACTCAATAACTCCCCTTTTTCTAATTTATCTTGTGTTCAAGCAAGATGCCATCCAAGAAAGCTTCAACCCAATGATCCACCATCTCTACCACCAGATCCAATCCAGATTTGCCCGCTTCAACTGCATCACTGGCACCTCAACCTCTATCAGCAGCCATGGTGGATCTAGAGTAATTTAACATACTAGTGTAGTAGGTTAGGAGCCTCACTAAAGTAGTGCAGGCCATGCAGTAGCCCCCGGGACCAGTTCAGTCAGAAAGATCCTCACCGAATTACCAAGATCTGGTGTTGGGAAGGCCCACTTGGGCAAGCCAACTAGTAAGCACTGGCAAGGGAAAGCAGAGAGCAGAGAGCCCTTGTTCCAACCATGATTCCACTTTTGGAAGGTTTGTGCCCTCGTTCAGTAAGCCACCTTTTGAGATTTGCGATCGAGATGATATTCTTGATCAGAAGGTTTAAGAGATGAACTGGTAGATTGGGGAACTCCACCATGCTATCCTAATCCGCAATGATGATATCTACATCGATCGTCCATTCTTCATCCAAATCATGTAGGAGCCTATCCTACCGAACTTCAAACTCTCCGAGTTTGAGAGTTACGATGGGACCATCAATCTAGTCAACCACCTCGAAGGCTTCAGAATTGTGATGCTGCTCTATGGCATGCTTGATTCCATTCTATGCCGAGCTATCTCCTTTATCTTGAAGCGAGCAGCAGGAAACTGGTACTCAAACTTTAAATCGGATACCGTATATTCTTTTGACCAATTGAGCCACTAGTTTGTGGCTCATTTCATCAGCAGTCAACACGAGAGATAAGGTTCAAACTCCCTCATCCAATCAAGCAGAAGGAAGGGGAGTCCATCTGGGACTATGTTAGTCATTTTAATACTGCTACTTTAGAGGTCCAAAATTTGGACTAATCTATTGCAATGGCCACATTGAAGGATGGATTCTAGAAGAATGATTTTCTCTTTTCCCTAGAAAATATAAATCCTAGTATCACTTTGATACTAATTATTGTGGCAGCACCCTGGCATCACCTAGGTCTGATATCAATTACTGCAGAAACCTCTGATCTTTAGCTCAGATCTGGAGAGATCTTTGACATTCTCTAAGGATAGTATACCATCGATCCACCACCTGGATCTATGATGGGGCACCTCTCTCCTAGGACTTGAGGGAGGCTCCCCCACTCTCTAAGGCTTCTTTAAGAACCCTGGGAAGCAACACAAGAGAGAAGAGAGAAGAAAGATTGAGGGAGAAAAGATCTATATTCACTGCTTCATGAAACTCTAATACAACCTATGTATTTACACATAGCCATTAGGCCTGATCAAAGAACTCCCCTTTCTAATCTAATAAATGAAAGCACTCATCAAGCCCATGTACACCCATGTCTCGTATGCTCTCATTCTCTGGATCTAAACCTGATCCATACATGAGTTAGTCTCCTTAAGATCTTATTGGACAAGGTCTTAAAATTCCTTGGATTAAACCCAATCCAAGATCAAATAGAAAATCCATCCTATTCTGTACGCTACCATTGAGCTAGCTCAATCAGAAGCCAAGCTGGCTCGACTGCATCTTGTCCGAACACTATCTTCTGTCTACATAACAGGGCTGACTTGATTTTATCTCAAGCCGGGTTGATCTCAGCCTGAGTTGGCTTAACCGCATATCTGAGCTTGCCCACCTATGTGTCAACCCCTTGTCTTAGCTAACTTTTCTCCTTGGTTTGGTCCTTTGCTCCACCTTGTGTCTATTGCCCAGATTGCAACCCAAGAGGAGGGGGGGTGAATTAGGTTTTTAAAATTTTAAAGCTAATTTATAACCACAAAGATTGTGTAATATTATGCAAGTTGTATATGGTGGATGATTTAAGTAAGATTGAAAGATAAATAGTAAGAGAGCAAGTATTTAAGAAAATAAAGATGGAGAGAGTGTAAGCATCCCACAAACAAGCAAGATTTATATTGCTTCAGTACCAACCTTGCACTGTTGGCACCCACATCTACTCTCCAAGCTCTTACTTGAAAATTTAAATCCACTAACCATATTCAAACTGAATACACCATTGAAAACCTCCAACCCTAGCTATCCCAAGATAGCATGCTTGTTTTTCGGGTACAAGCCAACCCTACATACTTTGATTCAAGGTTTAAAGAGATCTTCCCATGTTTTGGAATGCCTAAAACTTAAAATAATATGATAACAGTGTATAAGAGTTAATGATAATGAAATACAAAGTTAGCCCCTTTAATGAGCAAATAAAATATTAAAAACTCTTTACATAATTAAGGAAAAAGCTTTTCTGATTTTTCTTAAAGTTGTGGAAGACTTGAATGAGCTTTTAAGAGGTTGGTGAACTTGAAACGAAATCTTCTTTGCTTGAAGAGGGCTTTTTGCTTAGGACTGAAATGAATGCTTGAATCTCTTATTTTGTTCCTTCCTTTTGAAAGCCTTTATATCCTCTATGATGACTGGAGAAAAAATAAACCCAATTTATAGCCATTGGAGACTCATTTTAGAGTATTAAATATAGCTAAAAAGGATCAAAAAAATAGCCATTACAGACTTTTTCCATCGTAGGGGTCGACCCCAAGGTTGTCCGCTGCACAGGGGTCAACCTAGGGGTCGACCTCTATGATAGTAAATCCAAAAAACCCCACGTTCTATTTTATTTGCCTTTGGAATAGCAAAGGTCGACCCCTGGCACAGGGGATGACCTAGGGGTTGTTGCTTTTGGTGTGCCAATTAGACCCTTTGACAGGGGTCGACCTAGGGGTCGATCCTTTTCTTTAAACTTAATTTTCTCTCAAAATATACATCCAAGAAATATGAAATTACCTCCAATAGATCATAAATCTTCTATTATTACTCCTGAGTCTTTCAAAATAGATTTTTTCAAACTTTATAAATTTTATGATTTTGCCCCTCGTCATTTTTCTTTTAGATTTTCTTCTAAATTATGCGTCAAAAATTTATAAAACTACCTACAATAGATCAAAAATCTTCTAGGCTTATTGTTAAGGCTTTTGAAACATATTTTTTCTAACTTTATAAAATTTATGATTTTGCCCCTCATCATCTTTCTTTAGTAAACTTGAAATTTCTTATTGAACTTAAAACATAATTGATTTTTTTCCAAGCCAAAATTATTAGTATCCCCTCAAAAATTTTGTAATCATCAAAATAAATTCTTGGAGCAACAATCTCTTTCCTTTTGATGATAATAAAATATTTGAGTATAAGCAAAATAAGACATGCAAAAAATATTAAAAAAAATAGTGTCATTAAGAATTTTGAGTTTAAGATTAATGTAATATGTAAATATATTCAATTGATGCAAAGTTTTAAGGCATGAGCTTTATAATATGAAAACAAAATATCAATACCTATAGGTAGATAATCATAGTGCCTCATTACCATAAAGGATAGAGAAATCATAGTATAAACCTCAATTTCTACAAAATAATTTAGTTCCTTTAGAAGAGAGGTTAGGGGCTATATAAAAGAATTGTCAATTATCAAGCATGTAATTTTAACATCATCAATTAATAATTATTTCTGATACCAAATAATATATATACTCCCTCTTTTTGGCATCATCAATTAAAAACTACTATTTTCTTGTTTGAAATAAAAATTTACTCCCACTTTTATGATACAATAAGATGCCAATATTCAAAATACATAAGAGTTATAAGAGTCATATATCAAGTAAATAGTTCTAGTCAGAATACATAAAGATGCGACATGAAGTTTACGTAAAGATTCCAGAAATAGAAATAGTTAGCCATACAAGATAAGCACCACATACAATCAAAATTAGCCAACATATGTCATGAAGTAATTGACTAAACATATGAATGCATACTTCATAAATATTCTCAATTTATCTTTAGTTCATTGCATATTTTTCATATACTTATTATACTATAATATCTCAATTTAAATAAATGAGTATTAAGGTTTCAAGCATCAAATTATCAAATATTTTAAGCATCAATTCATTAAGCATATACTCAACATTCCTCTTCCCATTTTTGATAATCATTAAAAAGCTTATGGAAAGAATTAAGAAAACCATCAAAATCAATAAAATATAGGAGTGTATCAAATTCAAAAAATCAAGTCAAATAAATCATCTTCCTTTTAAAATTTATCTTTAGATTTAAAACAACCTTAAAACATCGCTTTTCTTTAAAAAATTTACTTGAATTCAAATATCAAAGGCTCTCCCCCTTATTATATGATTATAACTTTTATAATATAATTTTTAAATATATAATTTTAAGCTTTAAGAGGAATAGAGATTTTTAAAGTATCGAACAAAGAAATCAAGCATAATAATTTTTTTTAATGCATCAAATAAATCATTAAAATATATCATCAAAATCAATTAAAATTCAAAATATATATATCAAATTCAAAAAATTTTGATTTAATTTCAAGAGCATATTAAATTTGAATTTCATGGGATATTTAATATGAAAATAAGTATATTTGACATCAAATTTGTATCGATATCACTCTCTTCCTTTCTAAAAAGTTTTAATTCAGATTTTTCATGTCAATATTGAGGGATAGAGATTTTCAAGATATTTCAGCATATTTGATACCAAAAAAAGTTGGTTCGATGTCAAATTTCTATTTGATACCATCAATTTAAATTTTTAATTTAATTTTAAAAAATTAAATTTTCAAATAAAATAAGTATAACAAAGAAAATTTACATCAATTTTAATATTTACTCTTTACTTTTCTCAAGAAGTTTTAGTCAATTAAACTTTGAAAATGTATGTATCGGAAGAGTATGAAAGATAGTATCAAAGCTGAAAATAATTTTATAAGGATCTTATATTATACATTAAAAATTTTATTAATTTATTTTTAAGAGTAAAAAGAGTTTTCAAATCAATTCAACTCCAAGAATATCAAGAATGTTCAAATAAATCAAATTATGAAATCAACATATGAATGATACCACTTTAAGTAAGTTTCAATATTTGAAAATAATTTGTTTGTCTGATACTAGTTTAAATTAGTAGTATTTTAAATTAAGTAAATCAAATTAAATAAATACATGAAAGCACGAATTGAAAAGACTATAAGGCAATTAATTGAGAGTTTGAAATCAATTAAAATAAGGTATAAATTTGAGAGAATTATAAGATAAATGATTAAGAATTTGAGATTAATATCAATATTTTCAATACGAATTTGCAGCAAATGTCTCTCCTCCTATTTTTAAAAGTGAATACCATAAAATTCATCATATGATATTTTTAAATTTATTCTCCTCCTTTTTTAAGTTAAGCACCGTTAATTGATACCACACTAATCTTTAACTAATACTAATTTAACTTTTAAGCTCAAATTTTCAAATTTGATTGATACCAATTTTGTAACTAATTCATCTTAAATGAATACTATTCCTTACTTTTGTAAATAAAGGAATTTTCAATTAAATAGTCTTTTAATATCAAATTATTTTTTTTAGTATTTTTCTCTATTGCACTTATTTTAAAGTAAACATATTGAGTTTCAAATAATCAACCATCAATCAAATAATCAATCAAATCATGATATAGTGATTTTTTTTTTAATGAAAATTTTGCTTTCATTGATTTTAAAATGGAATGTTTACAATAGCATGTCTTCAACCATGATAACATCAAAATGATCAATTAATGTAAAGCATTTTTGAAACTTTCATTGATCATTAGAAAATGATGACATAATCAAATCAATCAAAGTATGAATTGATAGGTTGAGGAATATATAAATACTTAAATCAATGATGAACAAATCAAGTAATATAAGTGATTTCTTTTCAAGTTTAAAAAATTATTTTTTTGGGTGCAACTAAACCAAAAATAGAATAAGATTTAGTTTAAAAAATATTTCTTCCTCATTTAGAAAGTACAATTGCAACACTATATTTTTCCTTTTTTTAAAAAACTATAGATTCGAAAAGAAATGCTTTTCAAATTTAGCTGAGAAATAGCTTTAAGCTTTAAAAATCTAAGATAAATATATTTTTTTAAATCAAGAATTTAGATATATTATCATAAAGAGATTTGTTTAATTTTTTTTAATAACTATTTTTTAAGAAAATATATTTTTTTTCTCAAAAAATATTATACATTGAGTTCAGAAAAGATATCAAATATTTAAAATTTATCTCAAATATTATCATATTAAAATATGGCTATGCAAACTTAGATTTGAGACAAAGCATTCTTTTCTCCCTTTCTTTTTTTTGTCAAAAGATGGAGTACGCGATGATAAAATCTGATATCAATTTGTTCTAGTTTTTGATTAAAAAGAGGATGAATCTATTAAGTTCAGATCAAGTTATTTTGATAAGTCATTTTGAATAGATACCAATAGATTATGCAAAGAAAACATAAAGTGATTTACTATTTAAATTCAGATATTTCTTTTGTTTAGAAATATCACTCAATTTTGTTTAGAAAAGCTATGAAATTTTTTGAATTTATCTCAAAAGATATCATATAAGCTATACAAAATTAGATTCAAGACAAAATATTCTTTTCTTTTTGCGGAAAGAAAGCAATGAAGTGCAAGATAAAAAAAAATCTATTTGATATCAATTATGAAACTTCACTTAAGGATGAATTTTTTGATACCAATGCAAAACATGAATAAATAAGATGACATGAAAGCTCAAGTATAAGTAAACCAAAAAGTCAAAAAATAAATAAATGCTTATTAATGATTTTTCATGAGATTCAAAAATTATTTATCTAGGATTTTCATTTGGAGTAAAATATTTTTCAAGATTCAGTTTGATACCAATTAATTATTAAAAAATCATGATAGGATCAAACCATGCAAAGTATGATTGAATAAAAAGTAAAATAAAAATAATTTTTCTAAAGCAAATCAAATAACTAGAATAACATGAGTGCATAAATAGATCAAAATAATTTTACTTTTAATATTTTAATAATATTTTCTCTTATTTAATTTAAAATTATTATTTATTTTTTTAATAATAAATGCTAAAAAACATGAATTTCTTAACTCTCCCCCTATGCTGAAAAATTATCTTTTCTTAATTCTTCTCCTAATTCTTTCAAATTAGACATATTTAATTAATTTAAACAAGTGATCATTTTTCTATTTTTATTTTGCAAGGAAAGCACATATTGAGTCGAACAAATAATATCAAATATATTAAATTTTTATAAAAGATGAAATTTTTATTAATTAGCTAATGATGATTACAAAGATAAAATCATGAAAGCATGCAAAATGTATGAGAGCTATATCCTATATAGATGCCAATAATAGATTGAAAGGATCACTAAAGCTATGTAAAGGAATCCTAGCATCTTAAGTAAGTATATATCAGGATAATCCTAAGATATAGGTTTAGGCTAGGTAGAAGAAGAGTATAGTCTAATATCTCCAAATGACTAGGTCTAATAGTGAACATCCTCCCTCGCTGCAATGAGTGCCTGAAACAATCTTTCTAACTCATCTCTGACCAATGATAATGCCTCCATCTGATCTCATCTCATCTAGTGTGCCTCTGATATGTACCTCTAAAGCTCTACACAGACTGATGCTCTGATCTTGATGAAGAGTCTGTCAACAAATGCATCCTCATCTAGTCTATCAGATAATCATGAGCTAGTATTTGGATGGTTAGTCTGTAAAAGTCATGCTGTCTCTATTTGTTCATGCTGCTTTGCTGACTCCTTGTCCTAATATTTACTATAGTAGGCACTGCTGTAGGAGTCTCATCATCATCATCAGCTATAGCATGAGAGTTGATATCCTCAGTACCCTCAATCATCATCTCGATCAAAAATAAATCATAAATATGTAGCTACTTGAGATAATCCAAGGTGCTTCTACTTATCTGTATATGTGTAACATGTGTCCAATGCTATCAACATTTATCTCAGTCTGCACACCTTTCACTTTGAAAACTAGACTTTCTCTTTCTTTGAGCAAAATACTTTCGAGGTGCCATTGGAGAACAAGGACTACAAGATTAGAATAGAAATGAAGAGGAAAGGTCCAATTTTAGTAGGAGAGGGGTTTAAAAGGAATTACGGCTTGAGAAAATTGATAATGGAATGATAGAGCCTTAAATATTTTCAAATAGGAGAACTAATCCCAAAAAAAGATCAACTCCTACTAAATCAAGAGTCGGCTCTTGAAGAGCGGTCGACTCCAGTGAAACTGGGATTCGGCTCTTCAAAGCAGAAAATAATTCAAGTAGTTTTTGATTCAAGAAAATTTAATCAAATTAAATAAGAATTAATAGGTAATCAAATTGATGATCAAGAAAGATATTCCAATCAAATTGGGGGATGAAGAATTAATCAATCATGGGGGTAAGATTATCAAATCAAGAAATTCATGTAAAAAAAATCTAGATATAGGCTCTATGAGTTTTGGTTGAACTATGAAATTCCAAATCCTTAGGGATAAGCTAACATATAATGTAATTCAACACATCAAGCACTTCAGTTTTATGAATAGATATTTTATCTTCAAGTGCTTAGATCATGCAAAGTTTTGAAAAATTTTAATATTTAAGTACCTTATGGGGGAATGCCAAAGATCAGTTTTACATGTATGTTCAGTAATTCAAAAACATTCACATCTAATTAAGCATCTTCTAATTTAAGTTTATTAGTTGCAAAATTGATATGGGGAAGCTATTATATCATATTGAATTTTAAGATAATTTCAATTCATATCATAACATGATACTTAGAGGAGAGCATATTGATTTTTTAAAATCAAAATATTCAAATCACTAAAATCAATCAATCATACTAATCTTACTAACATATGCAAAGAATTTCAAGCAAGTAATCATAATATGAAATCATAAAGATAGATCATTAAAATTAATAGAATTAATTAAACAAATATTGATGGTATGATGTGAGAAAAGTTTAGATTTTACCAATATCATCACCCATCCAAGTCCATTCTCAAGGCATCCAACTACAAGTATTTTCTCATTTTATTCCATTGGATCCTTGGTGTACCTACAAAATCATTTACTAGTTTTTGGTACCCAAGTGATCCTGGATCCATGAAGGTTAGAGCTCATGGTTCCTTTTAGAATCCAAATCTTCTTCACATTTGAATTTTTAGATTTGCTAGAAAAATAGGTATAGGATTTATGTCCTACTTTTCCACATTTAAAGCAAGTAATATTTGGAAACATGTTGCTTGATGAGTTCACAAAGATGTTTTTTAGAAATTTTTATTTCTTAAGAGGATTATAGCCTAGGCCAACTTTATCATAAACGATCTTTTGATTTTCAAGTATCATTTGAAGTTTATTTGAGATAAGAGTGAACTTTTCTACTATAGATTTTGACATAGCAATTTTATTTCTTAGGTTTAGATTTTCTTGAGTTAAAATCAATTTTGCATTTGAAATTATCTCATTTTCTTTCAAAAAGGATTTTAAAATATCATTTTTCTTCTTAAGCTCTACATTTTCTTCAACTAATAAATTTTCAGATTTAATCAATTCTTCCTTTTCTTTATTTGAAGAATTAATTTATTTCAAGAAATCTTTCTTTTCTTTGGTCATGTTTTTTATATTTTTTAATAGATCTTTTTTTTACTTAAAATTTTATTTTTCTCTTCAACCAAAGATAGATTAGATTTTTTAAGTTCTTTATTCTGCAGCCTTAACATTTTGTGCTCATCCATTAACTCATTGAAGGCTTCATATAATTCTTTAAAAGTAAATTCAGATGAGTGTTCATGATATATCTCATCATTTTTAGCCATAAGGCAACAACTTTCTAAACTTTTTTCCTCTTTCTCATTCTTCTCTTCTTTGCTTTGCTCTCCCTTAATCAATGCTTTTTTTTTCTTTTGTTTCTTTCTTTTCTTCTTCTTTTCATCATCATGCACCATGAGGCATGAGTTGAGGTGAGTTTTCTTTTCTTCTTGAGAGCATAATGTTTCTCTTTGATTTTCTCTCTTAAAAGTAGTTTCTAATTTCTTCCATATTTGATTTACAAAATTACATGAATAAATTACATTAAAAATATTTATATCTAATTGACTGCTTGTCGTTAGAGCATCAAATAATAATTAAACCTGATTTTGCTATTTAGTAGGATAGTTGGTGAGTTGGGTTTTGATTTTCTCGAGGATTGAAGGCTAAATTATATTTAATTTGATTAAAAATAAATAAATTAATTTTAAAATAAGAATTTAATTAAGTAGATTAAAGAAAGGTAATCGAAAGTTTAGTAAATTAAAGTAAAAAAAAAGGAAAGCAAGTACTTAATTAATTAGGATTTTTGAATTAATAAAAAATATTCTAAAATTTTGAATCCATCTCTAATAGGATTGTGGTAATTCTTTTTAATGCAAAAATTGATACTTTTAAGAATTTAGTTATGATTATAATTTATTTTCTTAGAGTATGAATTATATCTTTTGATTATGATCCATCTCGATGAAATCATAAGTTATTCGATACTTTAATTCTTAAAAATTTAAAACATGACTTTTAATAATTTTTCTTTAAAATAAATTATTAAATTAAGTATGGACTATATCTACCAATCATAAACCATCTTAATGAATATAATTTATTTAGATTAATAATAAGCATGCCACAAAGTCAAGATCGCATGCATAAAAGTAAAATTTATTAAAAACTAGGCATAAGAACATGTTTGCATAAAAAGAATTACAAAAGATAAAGACAAAAAAATTACAACCCTTGTCCGAAGACTTCATCTACTCTCCCAGAATCCAGCTCCTTAGCCATGCATGGTTTACGATCTGCTCGTTTTCAACATCTTTAAAGCACCTTTTATTAAAAATTGGAAGAAGAAAGAAGGAAGAAATAAGGAGGAGAAGGGAGAAAAAAAGAGAAGAAACTCTTTTTCTCTTTTTTGTTTTGGCTTCGAGAATGTCTTCCTAGGTTATGAAGGTAAGGCTGCTTAAATAGAGGAGGAAATAGGGTCAATAGGGCCTTTTTCGAAGTCAAAACCAAGTCCAGATCAATTTCTAATACCCTGACAAATTCTAGCCATTAGATCTTGATCAAATAGCTCAAAAACCCTCAAAAATCCACTATTGGATGCTCTTGATCAATGTCGGATTGATTTCTGACCATTGGATCTTGATTTGGAGCGATATTGACCATTGGATCGCACCTAGGAGGCCTGAGAATTCCTGTTTAAAATTGGAGTTACTGTCCATCATTTGATCTCGATCGACTGTGATGTCAGCCATCAGATTGCACAAAATTGACTCCTATTGACCTATGGACTGCACGTAGATTGGGTACACCATGAGTCCCCGCCAACCAATAGATGCAACACCAGATAAGAAAAAAATGAAGATGTCCCTGTAAGCCACGATGAAAATGCGGTAGACCCTTCAAGGGTCTACGCTCGCCATGTATCATGCACCGACTGGCCTGAACCTGCTGAGCTAGCTAGTCTACGCCTATTCCATGGACCGTCCAGTCGGTCCACCGTGCACTGGTCTTATTTTTTTTTTATTTTTTTTTTATTTTAACTTCTAGGCTTCATAACTTTTTTATTTTAGTTCTGATTTGAGTAAAATTTATTGCATTGGAACTCATAAATTGAGCTCTTCATATTGGTTGGACTTTTTTTCTATAAAATACTAATAAAAGTATCAGTTTATTAAAATAAATATTAATTATTATATATTTAATATTTTTATTTAGTATTTTATGATGATTATTAGCGGAGTATGTCATTGCATTAGATGCTACGAAAAAATGATAAGGCTGAGAAAGTTCATCACTGAGCTCAGAGTAGCACCCTCTCTTGATAGTCTAATTCTACTTTTCTATGATAGCTCTAGAGCCATTGCTCAAGCAAAAGAACCAAAGGCACACCAGTGGATGAAGCATATTCTGTGCTGCTTGAAGAAAATAAATCTAGGGTTCTAGAGTTAGCTTTTGAAACTTTTTCAAAATTATAGTAGAAGATATAAATTAATTACATTAATTCATAAATAAAATAACATAAAATCTTAGATCTAGGATCCTATGACATGATTAAAGCATGCTATTAAATTAGAAATTAAAATATTAGAAAACTGCATGTTGATCATATCAACAATAGACTACTCTAGATCAGATCTAGACATGTAAGTAGGAGATCAGATCTTTATTATCTTTGTAAGTTAGACTTTCTAACTTACTGATCTAGGACTAAGATTGATGCTATAAGCCGCACATGTGTCCAGCCTCTATAGAATGTCAACACGAGCCCTCGATAGCTGATCAAAAATCCAATGGCTGGAAATCAGCATAGTATGCTAGTCCTGTGCTAATCTTTCTTCGATGGTTGATATGAATCTTTTTTCTTCAAAACTTGAACTCTCTAATTTTTTAGAAGAAAGGGAAGAGATTTTTGAACCTGAGACACCTTTCAAAAATCTCTAAAGAAGGAAGAAGAGGTTAAAGAAAAACCCTAGAGGAAGAACCCTTCTTCTTCTTCTTTGTTTCTCTCACCAAGGCAGTCTTATTTTGTCTCCACAAAATCCCATGCCCCAACCTCTCTATGCCCTACCATTCCATGCCTAAGAAGCTCTCTATAATGTCTAGAATCTTTGAAAAAATCAGACCCTAATAACTCTTTTATAGGGATTTAGGATAGAGTCCTTGTCTAGGTCAAATACCTAGCAAGGAATGTCCAAAAGAGGCAAGACGAAGGGCGCCCCCCCTCATTTCTTTCTAGCGTCGACCATCAGCAATTGGTGCATAAAAATTTCTCTTTTCCACTAAAAAAATTAGAGAAAAATCAGGGATGTGGGTGGCACAAGTAAGGGAGGAGTTTTAGTTGCTTAAAATTCTATCTTATAGAATTTAAATCAAAACCAACTTCTTGTTTGACTTGGTCCACAACTATTTTCCATGTAAGAAAGAAGGGAAAGCAAAGGGGCATGCATGAAGCTTGGGGTATGGAAAATTTCCATGCAAAAAACCAAAAGAAGAAGCATGGGGGGCGTGAGGAATATGTGGCGCAAGGTTAGGGAGTCCTAGTCACACTAGGACTCCTATTTTGACTTAGTCCAATATGGTATTTAAACCAAATTAAATCAAATTTAATTCAATCTAATTAGAATAGGTCTTAGTCCAATTAAGATTTTAATTAAATTAGATTAAATTTAATTTAATTTTAATTTAATTTTTAATCAAATTAGAGATTGGGTTAATACAAGTCCTAATTAAACTAGGACTTGTTCATCCTTGCAATTGGCTCATCCAATAAACCATTTGAATTTGATCTAATCAAGTCCAAACCAAATCTAATTAAATCATATTTAATTAGACTTAATCTTAGACCTTTGGCTTAATCAAATTAAATTAATTAGCAATCTAATTACTAATTGATCCTTAAGCAACACTTGTACTAGGTTTAACATCAATCGTATTGATTATTTGACCTAAGAATGATTCTTAATCGTCGATCAACCATCCGATCAGATCAAAAACTTTTATATGTGTGATCCCATAAATTTTAACCTAAGCTGGTAGCACATAAATAAATTTCTATACCAATTGAAGTAACCATCTAGCAATGGTATCCGACGGTCGGATAGGTCGAATGTGTAGAACAACATCCTTAGTGAAGAAAAATCAGCATTTTCCACCATAGGATCGTTCAGATCTGATCAGATCAAGATATTTCTTTTTCTTCTCTGATTTAGATCTATTTATTTAATTAAAATAAAATATTAAATTAATTTACCTGATGGGTAATCCTATTACTGATGATCCTTGCAGGAAGGTTCTGGATCTAGCCACGCAAGCGCCTGGCCTCTACCGGTATCCACTCGGGTTGGATCTGGAGATCCTCTTCTTCTCTATCACACCTCCAAAAATCAGATCTGGATCTGATCTGGAGGATCTTCAAAACTCTTTTGAAGATCAGCAGTCGTCCTTTTGCAGCGCAGCTTCTTCTTGCAGCTTTGATCGCCTTTCTTCTTGATCTGAATCGCACCAACCAAGGTCCAAAATTTTGGACTTTTGGACGTGGAGAGAGGAGGAGGAGGAGAAGGAGCATGGAGAAGGAGGGGAGAGGCAGCCTTGGGGCATGGGAAGCAATGGGCTTATCAAAATTGAGTTGGGCGCAGGGTCTTATTTATAGACTACTGTGATCCAACTCCTCTTCCTTCCCAACCAATCACAACCCTTTGTGAAATCAGATCTAAATCTGATTGGTGGGAATAGAGTCCCCTGGATTCCTCCTTAGAGGGTGCCTAAGACCAGTCAAAGTTGGTTCTTAGAGAACTCTAATTGGAATCCAAAAAGGGAGATGGAGTCCTTGTCCAACAAGGACTCCTAGGCGCCTCCAACTTGGGCACACGCCACCCTAGGGTGGCGTGCGCCCTTCTCCTTGCCAGGTTCTGGCAGGGGGACAGCCCCCACCAGCTCTCCAATAGGTGCAAAATGTGGTCAAAAGTCAAGTGGTCAAGTCAATGGTCAACACGTTTGACCAGTCAAAGGTAGACTTTTGACCAAAGTCAAAGAACAAGAAATGGCAGGTGACCAAAAATGGCAGGTAATGTCTTACAAAATAAGACAACCTTTTCTGACTTGGACAACCTCCAGTCAGACCATATGAAGGCCTCTGATTGAGCACAAACTCCTTTGGCTCAGTCAGGACAACTTATTTATGATAGTAAAAGAAGAACGTTAGGTTCAATCGAGTGCTAGCACGATTTTCTTGAACCTAATTGAATCTCATTCAGATCAATTGAACTGAACTAGTTCAATTGATGATCACCAGATTCAAACCCTTGTTTGTGTGACCCAGTTAGGTTCAGTTCTGTATGGTAATGGGATATGTCATGATCTCTATCATCGACATCATCGAAACTCCTTTCGATGGATCAGAACTCTTCTGATTCGAACAGCTAGAATGATCGATCATCTAAATCATTCTAATTGCTCCCAAAATCCACCAGTGACACCTAGCAGTATATGGTGGCAACCCATCAGAGCTGAATGCGAACCTCTTGGTGCAGCTACCTGTGTGATTAAGTTCTTCTATCTTGAGCCCCGATCAGATTAGGGTTAAGGTGAACTCGTCAAACCCTAGTCTCTGTCATATGATGTAATCATTCGATTCGAGTCCAATGTGAAAATCTAAATAGAAACTCTTTCTATTATTTCACTCTGCCATGGCCATGGGCTTCTGGACTTGATTCTCATGATCATCATAGGGCTGCTCCTCTACCACCGAGGTAGATAGATTCCATCTTGATGCAATCCAGTTCCTACAATGAACATGCTATAGCCAACATACACCTCAGGTTCCATATGGCTAGGAGACCGAGTAATGGTGTAGTCAAACTATAACACCCTCAAGGTGAACTGCCGATGCATCTCAGGTCAAAGAACCAGACACACTACTGCAGCATCGAGTCAGTCATTGACGAGAAGGTAGACTTCCCTAATGACTACTCGAGGTGGTCACGCTCAGTGCCCTCGTTCTCTAACGAGTACCTGTACTCTCGCTCCGGTGTCTCCACACCGTAGACTCAAGACTCATCTACTAAAGAGAAGCGATTGTACACCAACCTTCCGGATCAATCACCATCCTCGTGATGATCCTATGGTCGGGAGCATTTTATGAGTTAATAATGATTATTCATGTCTTAAATTTTCAACTCTTGAAAATATGAATTATCATTACCATTAACTCAAAGGATGTATCACAGACACTAAATACACATATGTGATAGAAAATAACCCATTTTATTGATTTTAGTCAAAATTATAATTTTGCCCCTAGAAGTGTATTACAAGTGTCAGCCAATTCTGGCTTCTAGGGCACATATATCTAACAATCTCCCACTTGTCCTAAAGCCAATTGGCTACAAGTCTAAGTCCCATCTTCTCAAGGTGGGCTTCGATCTTCTGCTGGCCCAACGGCTTTGTAAGTGGGTCTGCCACATTATCTGTGGAGTTGACTCTCTTGACCTCGACGTAACCCTTCTCGAGGTAATCGCGGATGAGGTGGTATCGCCGCTCAATGTGCTTGGATTTCTGGTGAGACCTCGGCTCCTTAGCAAGGGCTATGGCGCCATTGTTGTCGCAGTATAGAGGAATGGCATCTGATGGCATTACTCCAATTTCTGCAGCAAACTTCTTGTACCAGAATGCTTCCTTCGCAGCCTCTGATGCAGCGATATATTCTGCTTCCATGGTGGAATCTGCTATCACCAGTTTGCTTGGAACTCTTCCAGCTGACAGCACCACCATTGCACACAAACAGACTCCAGATGTCGACTTTCGATCATCTATATCGGACATGAAAGTCCGAGTCTGTGTATCCCTGGACTTGGAGTTCTCCATTACCAAAGACCAACATCATATCCTTAGTTCTTCTCAAGTACTTAAGGATACATTTCACAGAAGTCCAGTGTTCTTCACCTGGATTTGACTGATATCTGCTTGTGACACTCACAGCATGGGCTATATCAGGTCGTGTACATAGCATGGCATACATGAGGCTCCCTATTGCAGAAGCATAAGGGATCTTGCTCATGCGTTCTATTTCCTCAGGTGTGCTAGGGCACATCTTCTTGGAAAGATGAATACCATGTCTGAAGGGTATTAATCCCCTCTTAGAGTTTTCCATACTAAACCTCTTTAGTACTTTCCTCTATGTACATCTTCTGTGAAAGTCCTAGCATCCTATTCGGTCTATCCCTATAGACCTTAATTCCTAGAATAAAGGATGCTTCACCTAGGTCTTTCATGGAGAATTCCTTGGACAACCACATTTTGACTGATGTTGTCAACATGGGAATATCATTCCCAATAAGGAGGATGTCATCCACGTACAATACGAGGAAGACAACAGCGCTCCCACTGACCCTTTTTGAAAACACATGGTTCCTCTTCATTTTTGATGAAACCAAACTTTTTGATCACATCATTGAAACGAGTGTTCCAGCTCCGAGATGCTTGCTTAAGTCCATATATGGACCTTTGCAGCTTGCAAACCTTGTGATCAGTATCACTGGATGTGAAACCTAGCGGCTGTTCCATATAGATATCTTCCTCAAGATATCCATTTAAGAATGCCGTTTTCACGTCCATTTGCCATATTTCATAATCGAAATAGGCTGCAACGGCAAGCAATGTGCGGATGGATTTTAGCATAGCCTACTGGGAAAAGGTATCCTGATAGTCAATGCCTTCGCGTTGACTATAACCTTTTGCCACTAGTCTAGCCTTGAATGTCTCCACATTCCCATCTGCACCAATCTTTCTCTTGAAGATCCATTTACACCCAATAGGTACTATACCTTCTGGTGGATCTACCAAGGTCCAGACTTGGTTTGAGTGCATCGAGTCAATTTCTGACTGCATTGCCTCTAGCCATTTCTCGGAGTCGATATCTGATATCGCCTCGTTGTAGGTTTTGGGATCATCACCATGAGCACCATTACCTACGAGGAACATTTTCTCTACATTCCTCTGAAATAATACCTAAGTATCTTTCAGGGGGATGGGAAAACTCTTTCCGATCTACGAGGTGGAGGAGGTAGTGTTCTTATTGGCTCAACCTGATTTGGTTCCAATTGGTCCTTAGCTCGTTGTACTGCTTGTGAGACTTTCTCATCAAGCTTAATCTGCTTTCCAATGCCGCTATCTTGAATAAACTATTTTTCAAGAAAGATGGCATGTCGACTCACAATCACATTGTGGTCTTCTGGAATGTAGAAATAGTATCCTAATGACTCTTTAGGATATCCTATGAATCGAGCTCTAAAGGACCTAAACTCTAACTTGTCCGCTTGTTGTCTTTTGACATGAGCCGGACAACCCCAAATTCTGAGATGACTCAGACTTGGTTTCTTACCGTGCCATATCTCATACGGTGTGGTAGGAACGGTTTTAGAGGGAACCCTATTCAGTAGATAAATTGAAGTTAATTAACAATGAAGTGTCCCCAAAGAAAATCAGGGAGGTCTGTGAAGCTCATCATGGATCGAACCATATCCAATAGAGTCCGATTTCTCCATTCTGAAACCCCGTTGAGTTGAGGTGTTCCTGGTGGAGTCCATTGAGAGACTATGCCATTTTCCTTAAGATAGTCTAGGAATTCCCGGCTAAGGTATTCACCTCCTCGATCTGATCGAAGAACCTTAATGGGTTTTTCAGTTTGTTTTTCTACTTCATGTCTGAATTCTTTGAACTTTTCAAAAGCTTCAGACTTGTGTCTCATAAGATACACATACCCATACCTAGACAGATCATCGGTAAAGGTAATGAAGTAGACAAAATTGCCTCTAGCCGGCACATCAAATGGGCCGCACACATCAGTATGTACTAGGGCAAGGAGATCTGTGGCCCTCTCCCCATGTCCAACAAAAGGGAGTTTAGTCATTTTGCCTTGAAGACAAGATTCACAAGTTGGATATGACTCAAAAGTCAATGGACTCAATAGCCCATTTTTCTCCAATTTGTTGATCCTATCTTCTGCTATATGACCTAATCTCAGGTGCCATAGATATCTGTCATTTGGACTATCCCTAGGTCGTTTGGCATTCACGTTTTGCTCGATAGTTAGAATAGGTACATCAATATGTAGCTGATAAAGACCATTAATAAGGAAACCATTTGCAATTTTATTTCTTTCATAAAGAATGTTACAATGGTCCTTAAAGAAGGTAATCACATAAGCCTTCTTGTGCTAAGCATGAAACAGAAATCAAATTCCTGCTAGCTGCAGGCACATAATAACAGTCTTTCAAAACTAAGTCTAAACCAGATGGTAATCGAAGAGGGTATGTTCCCACGGCTACTGCAGCAACTCTTGCTCCATTACCGATGCGTAGGATCATGTCTCCATCCCTCAGCCTCCTGCTATCCTCAAGACCCTGCATAGAAGTGCACAGATGAGCACTAGAACCAGAGTCAAGCACCCAACTGGATGCAGAAGAAACCGTAAGGTTAGACTCAATAACGAGCATACCTCCAGAAGGACCTTCCTTCTTGTTCTTCAGGGTGGCCAGGTAAGTAGGGCAGTTCCGCTTCCAATGGCCGTCGCTGTTGCAATGGAAACACTTTCCTTTGCCATCGGCCTTTCTTCTTCGGTTCTGCCTTCTTCTTCTTTGATCCTTCCACCTTTTGCTTTTTCACAGACTTCTTTTTCTTTCCATAAGACTTTCTTTTGGAAGAAGTCCGTTCCATAGCAAGAACTGAGCCTTTAGAACCTTTCATAGAAAGCTCAGCGGTAACCAGCATATTCATTAATTCGGCCAAGGAATTTTGAAGTTTATGCATGTGGTAATTCATGATGAATTGCCCATATGCATCAGTCAAGGATTGCAGAATAATATCGTTCTGCAGGTCCAAGTCCTAACTTCACACCGAGCTTCTCAAGCTCTTCCATGTCCTTGATCATTGTCAGACAGTGATCTTGGACTGACTGCCCATCACGCATCTTAGCCTTAAAAAGTCATTTCGTGACTTGATATTTGGCTGCGCGACTCTGTTCACCAAACATCTCCTGCAGGTGAGCCAACATTTGGCGAGCAGTCCCGATATCTTCATGTTGGCGCTGGAGCTCATCAGACATCGAGCCCAACATGTAATATCTGGCCTTATTATCTTCGTCTATCCATTTTTCCAGAGACGCTCTCTGTTCAAGTGGATGGACGGGCTGGTAAGGTGGGAGGGTCCTGGTCCAAAACATGGGTTAACTTCTCTGAACCCAAAATAATTTTGTAGTTCCTGAGCCAATCTTTATAATTGGGTCCAGTCAGTCTATGTGTGTCCAGGATACGTGCCAATGGGTTGGACGCAGACATTTTCCTGTAGAGAGTCAAAGATTCTAGTTAGATACTGTAATTTTGACTTGACCAATTTATTTAGGGATTTTATTTTTAAACAAATTAGCTCCCACTATTTTCTCGGATCCCTACACTCCCTCTGTAGAGATGCAAAAATCTCCACATGATTAATGATTTCTAGTGGGTGGTGCGGTCTCACCAACTGACTCATCACCTCACCTAACAGTTATTGGTGATGGGTTAGCCAATGAGTGAACAACTCTTGTTCAATGATTCTCTAATCATGGTGCACCCAAACTTGGTCTCTAATTCATGAATCTCACCGTATCCGGAATATTGATCCACTCCTTAGTTAAGTCAGACCCACCATTTGCATAGACTGGGTTCCTAATTGAGTCTCTCACCGTATCCAAAATATTGAGCCCAACTCATCCTCCAGCCCATAGCATCCAATGCCTAATAGACATGGTTGCATCTTCCCGGTGCAACTGAGCCACTGTATCCAGCCGAGAACAATCAACCCCGGGAAGGGCCCGCACATCTACAATGGTGGAAGACCTCAGACTTAATCTTTTCTTAGGGAGAATTGATTCAGGTCTCATTAAACTAGACTTGGCTTAGTCATAACAATTATGACTAACCTAGTGGCATGGGTTAGCTCGGATTATTGACCACCTCAGATCAGAACTGTGTCAACAGATATGGCCAGGTAAGTGAGACCGGTGGAAGGAATATGCCATTAACTCGTACAAGAACGCATTCAGGTCGAGTAGCTTCCAATTAAAAACCAGTCGGTCGTATGTGCCAAACTTACCTTAGACACCAAATTGTTGAGTCAGAACCAATTGGGTTAGCCTACAATCCAGACTCTAACCTCTGAGCCTAATTAGGTCTTGCTTGATCGTGACTCGATCTTGACCCAGACTTAATCCTATTAGGCTGGTCAATTTAAGCATTGTTGATCCCATCTAACCAACTCTTGATTCGGTTTGATCAACCGCTTAGACCTAATTGAGCTACCCAAGCCCGAACCCAGTATTATGAATATGTCTTAGATCTGAAATTCTCAATTTTAGACCTAATTAATATTCCATAAACTTAATTCTTAATTAAGTAGGGTTCATAAACAAAATATGCACAATAAATCCTAGGGTTTCAGGATCTAGGGTTTTGCAGAAAGTAAGTTTTGGGTTTCTGATTAAGGACGAACACGCAGCACCCCTACACATCATAAGAACACCCCATCGAATGGGAAGAGAGGGCCTTTAAACCCTTCTTCGTTCTTATGACCGGACGGCCAAGAGGAACGCCTTAATCAGGAACATTCAATACTACAAAACAGTTTTAGATCTATATCATATATCTCATATACAAATTAGATCTAATCATGGCATATTTTGCATACATCTCATGTATATCATAATCATGCATGTTTTCAGATCTAAATTATCTCATAATAATCTAAAAAATTAGATTTAAATTGATCTAATCAAAATAAATTCTAATCTAGACAATTATGTAGAACTATTCTACAACTAGTCTAGACATGCATCAATCATATCTCATATGATATTTAAAATTAAATAATTTTTATTTGCTATTTTTTAGATGTTATTATAACACTTATAATATCAAAAAATAGTAAATAAAAGATCTAAAATATGATTTAATCAGATTAAAAAAAGACATGCAAAACTATTCTATAGAACTATTCTATTCTAGAACTAGTCATGCATATCTTCTAATCTTAGATCCAAATCATTTAATTTTAATTTTTTCTGATTTCAGATCTGATCACATCTCATGTGACATCTAAAATCACTTTATTTTTCTAATTAAAATAAAATTAAAATTAGATCTAAAAATTTTAGAACCATGGCTCTGATACCAGTTGAAGGGAAATCCTGATTTTCCCGGTCCAGGTTCGTTCAGATCTGATCAGATCAAGAGATATATTTCAAAAATTTTTCTCTTGATCCAATCAGATCTTGATATGTTTCAGATCTGATTCTTATTATTTTAATAAATAAAATAAAATAAGATAAATTAAATCAAATTTAATTTACCTGATTTGGGTAATCCTATTACCCTGTTAGATGATCCTGATTGCAGCGGAAGGTTCTGGATCTAGCCACGCAAGCGCCTGGCCTCTACCGGTATCCACTCGGGTTGGATCTGGAGATCCTCTTCTTCTCTATCACACCTCCAAAAAAAGATCTGGATCTGATCTGGAGGATCTTCAAAACTCTTTTGAAGATCAGCAGTCGTCCTTTGCAGCAGCGCAGCCTTCTTGCTTTTGATCGCCTTTCTTTGATCTGAATCGCACCACCAAAGTCCAAAACCTTTTGGGCATGGAGAAGAGGAGAGGAGGAGGAGAGGAGCATGGAGAAAGGGGGGGCAGCCTTTGGCATGGAGAATGGGGCATTCAAAAATCCTTAGGCATTTGGGCAAGGGTCTTATTTATAGACCTCTTGTGATCCAACTCCAACTCTTCTTCCCAACCAATCACACAACCCTTTGTGAAATCAGATCTAAATCTGATTGGTGGGAATAGAGTCCCCTGGATTCCTCCTTAGAGGGGCGCCTAAGACCAGTCAAAGTTGGATTCTTAGAAGAACTCTAATTGGAATCCAAAAAGGGAGGATGGAGTCCTTGTCCAACAAGGACTCCTAGGCGCCTCCAACTTGGGCTCACGCACACCCTAGGGTGGCGTGCGCCCTTCTCCTTTGCCAGGTTCTGGCAGGGGGACAGGCCCCCACCAGCTCTCCAATAGGTGCATGACATGTGTGGTCAAAAGTCAAAGTGTCAATGGTCAACGTTTGACCAGTCAAAGGTAGACTTTTGACCAAAGTCAAAGAACAAGAAATGGCAGGTGACCAAAAATGGCAGGTAATGTCTTACAAAATAAGACAACCTTTTCTGACTTGGACAACCTCCAGTCAGACCATATGAAGGCCTCTGATTGAGCACAAACTCCTTTGGCTCAGTCAGGACAACTTATTTATGATAGTAAAAGAAGAACGTTAGGTTCAATCGAGTGCTAGCACGATTTCCTTGAACCTAATTGAATCTCATTCAGATCAATTGAACTAGATCAGTTCAATTGATGATCACCAGATTCAAACCCTTGTTTGTGTGACCCAGTTAGGTTCAGTTCTGTATGGTAATGGGATATGTCATGATCTCTATCATCGACATCATCGAAACTCCTTTCGATGGATCAGAACTCTTCTGATTCGAACAGCTAGAATGATCGATCATCTAAATCATTCTAATTGCTCCCAAAATCCACCAGTGACACCTAGCAGTATATGGTGGCAACCCATCAGAGCTGAATGCGAACCTCTTGGTGCAGCTACCTGTGTGATTAAGTTCTTCTATCTTGAGCCCCGATCAGATTAGGGTTAAGGTGAACTCGTCAAACCCTAGTCTCTGTCATATGATGTAATCATTCGATTCGAGTCCAATGTGAAAATCTAAATAGAAACTCTTTCTATTATTTCACTCTGCCATGGCCATGGGCTTCTGGACTTGATTCTCATGATCATCATAGGGCTGCTCCTCTACCACCGAGGTAGATAGATTCCATCTTGATGCAATCCAGTTCCTACAATGAACATGCTATAGCCAACATACACCTCAGGTTCCATATGGCTAGGAGACCGAGTAATGGTGTAGTCAAACTATAACACCCTCAAGGTGAACTTCTTGAAACAGACGTGCAGATCCGAGAGTTGAAAATTTAAGACATGAATAATCATTATTAACTCATAAAATGCTCCCGACCATAGGATCATCACGAGGATGGTGATTGATCCGGAAGGTTGGTGTACAATCGCTTCTCTTTAGTAGATGAGTCTTGAGTCTACGGTGTGGAGACACCGGAGCGAGAGTACAGGTACTCGTTAGAGAACGAGGGCACTGAGCGTGACCACCTCGAGTAGTCATTAGGAAGTCTACCTTCTCGTCAATGACTGACTCGATGCTGCAGTAGTGTGTCTGGTTCTTTGACCTGAGGATGCATCGGCAGTTCACCTTGAGGGTGTTATAGTTTGACTACACCATTACTCGGTCTCCTAGCCATATGGAACCTGAGGTGTATGTTGGCTATAGCATGTTCATTGTAGGAACTGGATTGCATCAAGATGGAATCTATCTACCTCGGTGGTAGAGGAGCAGCCCTATGATGATCATGAGAATCAAGTCCAGAAGCCCATGGCCATGGTAGAGTGAAATAATAGAAAGAGTTTCTATTTAGATTTTCACATTGGACTTCGAATCGAATGATTACATCATATGACAGAGACTAGGGTTTGACGAGTTCACCTTAACCCTAATCTGATCGGGGCTCAAGATAGAAGAACTTAATCACACAGGTAGCTGCACCAAGAGGTTCGCATTCAGCTCTGATGGGTTGCCACCATATACTGCTAGGTGTCACTGGTGGATTTTGGGAGCAATTAGAATGATTTAGATGATCGATCATTCTAGCTGTTCGAATCAGAAGAGTTCTGATCCATCGAAAGGAGTTTCGATGATGTCGATGATAGAGATCATGACATATCCCATTACCATACAGAACTGAACCTAACTGGGTCACACAAACAAGGGTTTGAATCTGGTGATCATCAATTGAACTGATCCTAGTTCAATTGATCTGAATGAGATTCAATTAGGTTCAAGAAAATCGTGCTAGCACTCGATTGAACCTAACGTTCTTCTTTTACTATCATAAATAAGTTGTCCTGACTGAGCCAAAGGAGTTTGTGCTCAATCAGAGGCCTTCACTATGGTCTGACTGGAGGTTGTCCAAGTCAGAAAAGGTTGTCTTATTTTGTAAGACATACCTGCCATTTTTGGTCACCTGCCATTTCTTGTTCTTTGACTTTGGTCAAAAGTTGACCTTTGACACTTTGACATTTGATGACCACATGTCATACACCTATTGGAGAGCTGGTGGGGGCTTGTCCCCCTGCCAGAACCTGGCAAGGAGGGGGCACATGCCTAAGGAGGCATGTGCCCAAGGATGGAGGATGCCTAGGAGTCCTGTTGGATGGGACTCCAGGTTGCTTCTTGGAATTCCAAACTAGAGTTCTGCCTAAGGACTCTGCTTTGACCAATCTTGGCACCACCTAAGGATGTTGGAGAGGGGCTCTCATCTAATTAGGAATCCAGATGATGTCTATTCCCACCAATTCAGATTTAGATCTGATTTCACGAAGAGTTGTGATTGGTTGGGAATGATGTGGCACTACATGGATCACAGTAGGTTCTATAAATAAACCCTGCTGCACCTAGCTTAGAAGAGGTTCTCCATTTGCCCATGCCACATTGCTCTCTCCCTCTCTCCTCCATGCCTTCCTTAGATCCTCTCTCTCCTCTCCATGCCTAAGGAGCTTTAGGTTTCAGTTTGGTGTGATCAAGACAAGAAAAAGACGACAAGAAAGAAAGAAGGCAGCACTGTTGCAAGAGATGACTCGATCTTCAAAAGATTTTGAAGACCTTCAAGATTAGATCTAGATTGAGAAGGAGGAGATATCCAAATCTTATCAAGTGGATATCGATAGAGGCCAGGTGATAAACATCATAAATTCACCAATAAAAGTATTAATTTATCAATTAATTAATATTAATTTTTAATAATTAATAATTAATTTATATATAATTTTTAAGAAATTCATATTTTTATTAATTAAAAAATTAATTAAAAAATAATAAAAATTAATAAAAATTAAAAAATAAAATTTTATTATCAATAGAAAGAGCTCATTTTTCTAATCACAATGAAATAAATTTTAAGTAAAACGGAGCTAAAATAAAAAAGATATGAATTTTTAAAAATATAAAATAAATAAAAATTAAATAAAAAAAGAAAACGGCTCAGCCGGCTCCGCAAGCCGAGCCACCAAGCCAAGCCGAGCCATCAAGCCGACTCAGCCGTTGAAGCCATCAGCCGGTCCACGATCCAGGCGTGGACCGCCAGCTCAGCAAATTCCGGCGAATCAGAGATTGCCACGTGGTGGACCTAGACCCCTTAAGGGTCTACAGAAATTTATCGCGGCTCACAAGGGTAATTTCAGTCTTTTCGTCCGACAACAGCGGCGCTGATTGGTTGCGGTGTGCGGTGCGGCCGGTCCACGCGGTCCATGGGAACAGTTATTGCGCGATCGGACGGATGTGGTTGTTTGCGGTCAGGATCGGACGGCTGTGGTTGCTTCCGAATTTTATTCAGATACAAACATCACGCGGATCACCATCGGACGGCAGCGCTCGATCCAGGCGATGATCCGACGGTCCAGAACGCTGCCGGCGGTGATCAAGACTCCCGAAGCGCGATTTGCGGCCAGATTTCCTCGATCAAGCGCGATCCAACGGCCAGAATTTAATCCGACCCGATCTGAGCTTATCTGCATCCGATTTTGATGATTTTTGGACCGTTGGATTCCTATTGAACGGCTGGATTTTATCAGATTTATCAGAGTCATATCAGAGCTATTTTGATTCAAATTTTATCCAAATTTCTTTGTATTTTGATGATTACAAAGGCATTAGTCCCATATTGCCTTTAGAAAAAATATCCAGCCCTCCTAGCTCTATAAAAAGGACCCCAGGCCATCAAGAAATTCAATATCTCCGATCAAGGTGAAGCTTTGGTACAGGGCGAAGCCAGGCTATGGGTTAAAGGCTGCTTCGAAGCAACGGGTGCCGAGAAGAAGAGCCGAGCTTCTACACCATCTTTCTGCCAATGCCGATCCAAGATCAGAGATCAGGCTATTTTATTTTATTATCTTTTCTTTTTAAATTTTATGTATTTAAATTCTAAAATTTTAATTAATAAAAATTTTATTTTTGCATTTTAATTTCTTGCTTTTTAATTTTTATTGTAATTTAATTTCTGCACTTTAATTATTATTGCTTTATTGCAAGTAGATGCTAAGATCTAACTAGTAGATCTTAGTACCAAAGTTTAAATTCCTGCATCTTTTAATTTTTGCTTTTTATTTTCCGACTTCACTTTTGATTCTCAAAACTCTTCTTTTTTTCTTTTTCTTTTAAAAATCAAAGATTTCAAATCTAAAAACACTACCTTCCCTGTGGATTCGACCCGACTCACTACTATCTACGCATTTTCAATAATTTTAAGAAGTCGGATTAAACTGATAAACACGGTGTCTTAACGACAACATCGCGTTCCTATCAAGTTTTTGGCGCCGTTGCCGGGGAAGGTTTTTGATTTTTGATTTTGATTTCTTTGATTTATTAAAAATAATTTCGGCAAACGCACCAAGTTTTTGGCGCCGTTGCCGGGGAAGGCACGGATATTAAATTTTTGATCTCTTTGATTTTTCTATAAATAAATTATAAATAAAATTTTTATTTTCTTACTAATTTTTTTTATTTATTTTGTAGGAAAAAAAAAAAAAGAACAAAAAGAATCAGAAGTTTTGCCTGGTGAGATCAATCCTAACCCTAGTTCCTCTTTTCTTTTTATTTTATTTATTTATTTATTTTATTTTTAAATTAATTTAAAAAAATATTCATTTAAACCTAATTAAAAGCCTCATGATAAGATTAGAAACCCTAACTGTTTAGAGCATGCATCATATTAGTTTTATTTTTATTTTATTTTTATTTTTATTTTTTTTGGTGATTGCTGGAGGCAAGGTAAGCCTTTCAGAATTCAATTAGTTGCATGCATCTAGTTTAAATTGCATAAAACCCTTTGATTGAATTTTTTTTTTTTTCGTGCATATTCATATTAAATCAAATTAAGGGCACAACCCAATTAAACAAGATAAGGTGGGGATTTGATCACCCTTCCTTAGCCCACAAACAACCAACCAACATCCTGCATTGACCTAAGCCTTTAATTTTAAAATCAATTAGACATCAACCCTAGGAACTCGAGCTCAATAGGATAAGGAATCCTAAGAGTTGAACCGGGTTAGGATAAGTCAATTTGACTGGTGTCTAGGAAAGTGGTTCAGGGACGATTGGGCCCGAAGGAAGGTGGTTTCTAATTGGTTCCGTTCGCTTACCTGGCCAAGCACAATTGGTGTCTAAGGCAAGCAACGGGGGGACTCCCACCGACCTTACACTTACCTGGCTAGTTGATTGGCTAATCCTACACTTGGAGGGCTTGAAGGTGACCTTGGCAGTTAGGAGCTGTCTAGATCTAGGATAACCCTTAGTCAGGATTGATTGACCAACTTGATTGCTAACCAACATTAGATCTAATTAAACCGAATTCTTCTCTTTCTTCTTAGTTCTAGGACTCCTTAGGACCTCTTCTTTAGAACTCTTTTTTCTTTCTTCTCCTTTCTCCTCTAAAAATAAAATAAAATAAAAATTAAACTAACTAAAAATTAATAATTAAATTAAATTAAATTAAATTAAAATTAACAAATAAAAATAATTAAAAAAAATTAATTTTTAATATAATAAAATAATAATAATAATAATAAATAAAAAAATATTCTAAAAATTTTTAAACCATACATTAGGGTTACACTAATACATGCATGGTAGGAAATCGCTTTTTCTGATTTAGTTGAACTTAATTGAATGGTTGATTCACATTAAACATAATAATCAAATGGCTAATATAAATCTAATAGTCCAAAAATTAGATAAAGTTGACCTTCTTGATCAGAAAATAGATCAACTCCTAACCCTAGGTCAACAATCTTCTAATTATCAGGAGAGTTATTCAATCTGTGCTAGTCCAACCCATCATGTAAGTGAATATCCTATGACTGCACAGTTTCCATATTTTATCCAAGAACAAGTTCAAGCTACTCAAGGATACTCCAAATTGATTAATGACCCATTTTCAAATTCATATAATTCAGATTGGAGTAACTTTAATTTTTCTTGGACATCCCAACAGACTCAGGCTCAGACCCAAATTTCACTTGAGCAAAATTATCAAAATTATGCCTATAATAATGGTCAGCCTAGTCAGTTTAACCAGCCATCATATTATAATCAGCCTTCATACCCACCTCCTCAACAGACCAATCTAGCTGATGATAGATTTAACCAACTTCAACAATTAATTCTAACTCAACAGCAATCTATCGCCAGACTAGAAGCTCAAATAGGATAATTAGTTGAGTCTAACATGAGGAGAGAACTAGATCAACTACCGAACCTACCAATTTCAAATAACCCACCTAATGACCACCAACCACCTGGATTAAATTATCAATCTAATGTTTCATCTAAGAATCTTCCAATTTGAGAATACCAAAGTAATTCCTGAACTTAAAAGCTATAGGATTCTTATGGACCCATACCAAGACCAGGTGAGAGAGGCTAGTACTGATGCTAGCCAAAATAAAAATTTAGAGGAACTGGTTAGTACTGAGACTAACCACATAGAAGAACCCAAGCCAGGAATTAGTACTGATGCTAGTTCCAGTTTAAATGAGATAGAAATAAGGGAAAAGAGAATAGATGATTTACCCGAGACTTATAAACCTAATGTCCTATTCCCTTCAACCCTAGAAGCTGGTTCTTCTTATAAAAATCAAAAGGCATGTAATGAAATGTCAATGGAGTTGTTTAAGCAGGATCACATTAATTTACCTCCAGAATTAAAACCGCCTTTAGTCACCATTCCAGCACCCATTGAATCAAACTTAACTCCTAAAACTCCATTCATGAGCATTTTAGAAAAACAAATAGGAGAAATTCTTAATAAACATGGGTCTGAGAATGGAATCATAAAATATATCCCAAAAATTAACAAAGTGAATATATCAATAATGGGATTAAAAAAAATCAACTTTCTGAGATTGGCAATCCAAAACCATTGGAATTTGTCAATCCAATATTCGACACAGGATAGTGAGCTACATTGTGTCTGGCTGAAGACGGTAAACTTAGCGCTTGTTGGGAGGCAACCCAATATTTAGTTTTTATCTAATTTATCTTATTTTCTTTTTAGGATAATTTGAATAAGTTGGAGGGAGAGCTCAAATTTGTAAAGGCATGTGCTGGACCAAAAAAAAAAAAAAATAAATAAATAAATAAATAAAAATATATATATACTGAGTTAGGTGTATTCTTCCATGTTCTTTATTACATCCTTTATTTTTTTTCTTCTCCATTGAGGACAATGTCGATTAAGTTGGGGGGAGAGAAAAATAAAAATTTTAAAATTTTAAGTCCTCGAAAAAGTTAGTATTTAGTATTTAGATACTTGATTATGCTTAAGAATCGAATTAAAACTAAGCATTTTTAAAAAGAAAATTGATGCACAGATTCAGAGAATCTATGAGATATTGAGGAATCAAGTATTAAGAAAATTCAATAAAGAGTTAAGTCCAGAACATAAAAATTTTTTTTCTTGGAGCATTTCTAATTATTTCTACTAGCATCAAAGAAAAGTCTACTTTTTATAGGCTTGTGTAGGGTAACTATACGTTTCTTCATATAAAAATTTATTTTAATAAAATAGTTTCCAAGTACTTCTCACTGAGTAACCGGGCCTCTTTGCCTAAGCAAGCATTGAGTTTCGCGTCAAAAGGTGGGAAGGGCAAAGAAGCTCGTTGTAAAGCTAGTCTTAACTCGTAGCCTATTTGATTCGAGCTAGTAAGCCCGAGGGGTATTCTATACCTAGTGCCCTAAAGCCAACTGGTTTGGGAGTCATTGGCCCAAGACTCGCTACATGGATCAAATAGAAAGCTTAAGGAGTTAAGACACTCAATAGTGGTACAACGTTAAAAAAAAAAAAAAAAAAAAAAAAAAAAAAAAAAAAAAAAAAAAAAAAAAACATTGGTTTCCCACCGAGTAACCGGGTCCCGTTGCCTAAGTAAGCAATGATATTCGCATCAAAAAGTGGGCAATGTGAAAATAAAAATTAATAAATGAAGGATGGAAGTAGCAATACACCTGCCTATATGAAAGTTTAGACAAATCAGAGATAAAAGTGGAATAATTTAGAAAAAGTTCTGAAAAATTTAATGTTCTTTACTTAATTTTTCTATTGATAAGTATTAATACCCCAATGATATATCTCATTTAAGCTCTACTGAATATCAATGGCCATTTTGAAAATTGCTTAGGTAAAATTCGAAACTCTAAAGTTAAAAGGTATTTAAAACTAAATTCTTTCTTTACTCGAGGACGAGCAAAGCTTAAGTTGGGGGGTGTGATAAGCATCATAAATTCACCAATAAAAGTATTAATTTATTAATTAATTTATATTAATTTTTAAGAATTATTAATCAATTTATATATAATTTTTGAAAAATTCATATTTTTATTAATTAAAAAATTAATTAAAAAATAATAATAAAAATAATAAAAATTAAAAAATAAAATTTTATTATCAATAGAAAGAGCTCATTTTTTTGATCACAACGAAATAAATTTCAAGTAAAACGGAGCTAAAATGGAAAAAGATATGAATTTTTAAAAATATAAAATAAATAAAAATTAAATAAAAAAAGAAAACGGCTCAGCCGGCTCCGCAAGCCGAGCCACCAAGCCATCAAAGCTGACTCAGCCATTGAAGCCATCAGCCGGTCCACGATCCAGGCGTAGACTGCCAGCTCAGCAAATTCCGGCGAATCAGAGATTGCCACGTGGTGGACCTAGACCCCTTAAGGGTCTACAGAAATTTATCGCGGCTCACAAGGGTAATTTAGTCTTTTCGTCCGACAACAGCGGCGCTGATTGGTTGCGGTGTGCGGTGCGGCCGGTCCACGCGGTCCATGGGAACAGTTATTGCGCGATCGGACGGATGTGGTTGTTTGCGGTCAGGATCGGACGGCTGTGGTTCCTCCCTTTCTTTTTTTGTCAAAAGATGGAGTACGCGATGTAAAATCTGATATCAATTTGTTTTAGTTTTTGATTAAAAAAGAGGATGAATCTATTAAGTTCAAATCAAATTATTTGATAAGTCATTTTGAATAGATTACCAATAGATTATGCAAAGAAAACATAAAGTGATTTACTATTTAAAATTCAGATATTTCTTTTTCTTAAGAATATCACTCAATTTTTGTTTAGAAAAGCTATGAAATTTTTTGAATTTATCTTAAAAGATATCATATAAGCTATACCAAAATTAGATTCAAGACAAAATATTCTTTTCTTTTTGCGGAAAGAAAGCAATGAAGTGCAAGATAAAAAAAAATCTATATGATATCAATTATGAAAACTTCACTTAAGGATGAATTTTTTGATAGCAATGCAAAACATGAAATAAACAAGATGACAAGAGAAAGCTCAAGTATAAGTAAAACAAACAAGTCAAAAACAAATAAATGCTTATTAATGATTTTTCATGAGATTCAAAAATTTTATTTATCTAGGATTTTCATTGGAGTAAAATATTTTTTCAAGATTCAGTTTGATACCAATAATTATTAAAAAATCATGATAGGATCAAAAACATGCAAAGTATGATTGAATAAAAAGTAAAATAAAAATAATTTTTCTAAAGCAAAATCAAAATAACTAGAATAACACGAGTGCATTAAATAGATCAAATAATTTTACTTTTAATATTTTAATAATATTTCTCTTATTTAGTTTTAAAATTATTATTTATTTTTTTGATAATAAATGCTAAAAAACTTGAATTTCTTAACTCTCCCCCTATGCTGAAAAATTATCTTTTTCTAATTCTTCTCCTAATTCTTTCAAATTAGACAATATTTAATTAATTTAAACAAGCGATCATTTCTCTCTGGTTTTGGCAAGAAAGCACATATTGAGTCAAATAAATAAATCAAATATATTAAATTTTTATAAAAGATGAAATTTTTATTAATTAGCTAATGATGATTACAAAGATAAAATCATGAAAGCATGCAAAATGTATGAGAGCTATATCCTATATAGATGCCAACAATAGATTGAAAGGATCACTAAAGCTGTGTAAAGGAATCCTAGCATCTTAAGTAAGTATATATCAGATAATCCTAAGATATAGGTTTAGGCTAGGTAGAAGAAGAGTATAGTCTAATTATCTCCAAATGACTAGGTCCGAAGTGAACATCCTCCCTCGCTGCAATGAGTGCCTGAAACATATCTTTCTAACTCATCTCTGACCAATGATAATTTCTCCATCTGATCTCATTCTCATCTAGTGTTGCCTCTGATATGTACCTTTAAAGCTCTACATAACTGATGCTCTGATCTTGATGAAGAGTCTGTCAACAAATGCATCCTCATCTTAGTCTATCAGATAATCATGAGCTAGTATTTGGATGGTTAGTCTGTAAAAGTCAAGCTGTCTCTATTTGTTCATGCTGCTTTGCTGACTCCTTGTCCGAATATTTACTATAGTAGGCACTGCTGTACGAGTCTCATCATCATCATCAGCTATTAGCATGAGAGTTGATATCCTCAGTACCCTCAATCCATCATCCGATCAAAAAATTAATCATAAATATGTAGCTTACTTGAGATAATCCAAGGTGCTTCTACTTATCTGTATATGTGTAACATGTGTCCAAGCTATCAACATTTATCTCAGTCTGCACACCTTTCACTTTGAAAACTACACTTTCTCTTTCTTTGAGCAAAATACTTTCGAGGTGCCATTGGGGAACATGGACTACAAGATTAGAATAGAAATGAAGAGGAAAGGTCCAATTTTAGTAGGAGAGGGGTTTAAAAGGAATTACGACTTGAGAAAATTGATAATGGAATGATAGAGCCTTGAATATTTTCAAATAGGAGAACTAATCCCAAAAAAAGATCAACTCCTACTAAATCAAGAGTCGGCTCTTGAAGAGAGGTCGACTCCAGTGAAACTGGGATTCGGCTCTTCAAAGCAGAAAATAATTCAAGTAGTTTTTTATTCAAGAAAATTTAATCAAATTAAATAAGAATTAATAGGTAATCAAATCGATGATCAAGAAAGATATTCCAGTCAAATTGGGGGACGAAGAATTAATCAATCATGGGGGTAAGATTATCAAATCAAGAAATTCATGTAAAAAAATCTAGATATAGGCTCTATGAGTTTTGTTGAACTATGAAATTCCAAATCCTTAGGATTAAGCTAACATATAATGTAATTCAATACATCAAGCACTTCAGTTTTATGAATAGATATTTTATCTTCAAGTGCTTAGATCATGCAAAGTTTTGAAAAATTTTTAATATTTAAGTACCTTATGGGGGAATGCCAAAGATCAGTTTACATGTATGATTCAGTAATTCAAAACATTCACATCTAATTAGCATCTTCTAATTTAAGTTTATTAGCTGCAAAATTGATATGGGGAAGCTATTATATCATATTGAATTTTTAAGATAATTTCAATTCATATCATAACATGATAGCTTAGAGGAGAGCATCTTGATTTTTTAAATCAAAATATTTCAAATCACTAAATCAATCAATCATACTAATCTTACTAACATATGCAAAGAAATTTCAATTCAAGTAATCATAATATGAAATCATAAAGATAGATCATTAAAATAATAGAATTAATTAAACAAATATTATGAGTATGATGTGAGAAAAAGTTTAGATTTTACCAAATCATCACCCATCCAAAGTCCATCTCTCAAGGCATCCAACTACAAGTTATTTTTCATTTTATTCCATTGATCCTTGGTGTACCTACAAAATCATTTACTAGTTTTTGGTACCCAAGTTGATCCTGGATCCATGAAGGTTAGAGCTCATGGTTCCTTTTAGAATCCAATCTTCTTCACATTTGAATTTTAGATTTGCTAGAAAAAAGGTATATAGGATTTATGTCCTACTTTTCCACATTTAAAGCAAGTAATATTTGAAAACATTGTTGCTTGATGAGTTCACAAAGATGTTTTTCAGAAATTTTTGTTTCTTAAGAGGATTATACCTAGGCCAACTTTATCATAAATGATATTTTGATTTTCAAGTATCATTTGAAGTTTATTTGAGCTAAGAGTGAACTTTTCTACTATAGATTTTGACATAGCAATTTTATTCTTAGGTTTAGATTTTCTTGAGGTAAAAATATTTTGCATTTGAAATTATCTCATTTTCTTTAAAAAGGATTTTAAAATATCATTTTTCTTCTTAAGCTCTACATTTTCTTCAACTAATAAATTTTCAGATTTAATCAATTCTTCCTTTTCTTTATTTGAAGAATTAATTTATTTCAAGAAATCTTCTTTTCTTGATCATGTTTTTATTATTTTTTAATAGATCTTTTTTTTACTTAAAATTTTTTTTTCTCTTCAACCAAAGATAGATTAGATTTTTTTAGTTCTTTATTCTGCAGCCTTAACATTTTGTGCTCATCCATTAACTCATTGAAGGCTTCATATAATCTTTAAAAGTAAATTCAAATGAGTGTTCATGATATATCTCATCATTTTTAGCCATGAGGCAACAACTTTCTAACATTTTTCTCTTTCTCATTCTTCTCTTCTTTGCTTTGCTCTCCCTTAATCAATGCATTTTTTTCTTTTATTCTTTCTTTTCTTCTTCTTTCATCATCATGCACCATGAGTCATGAGTTGAGGTGAGTTTTCTTTTCTTCTTGAGAGCGTAATGTTTCTCTTTGATTTTCTCTCTTAAAAGTAGTTTCTAATTTCTTCCATATTTGATTTACAAAATTACATGAATAAATTACATTAAAAATATTTATATCTAATTGACTGCTTGTCGGTAGAGCATCAAATAATAATTTAAACCTGATTTTGCTATTTAGTAGGATAGTTGTGTGAGTTGGGTT
>QRFJ01002365.1:118785-196311 GCA_006176705.1 Cocos nucifera
GGTTTTGATTTTCTCGAGGATTGAAGGCTAAATTATATTTAATTTGATTAAAAATAAATAAATTAATTTTAAAATAAGAATTTAATTAAGTAGATTAAAGAAAGGTAATCGAAAGTTTAGTAAATTAAAGTAAAAAAAAAAAAGCAAGTACTTAATTAATTAGGATTTTTGAATTAATAAAAAATATTCTAAAATTTTGAATCCATCTCTAATAGGATTGTGGTAATTCTTTTTAATGCAAAAATTGATACTTTTAAGAATTTAGTTATGATTATAATTTATTTTCTTAGAGTATGAATTATATCTTTTGATTATGATCCATCTCGATGAAATCATAAGTTATTCGATACTTTAATTCTTAAAAATTTAAAACATGACTTTTAATAATTTTTCTTTAAAATAAATTATTAAATTAAGTATGGACTATATCTACCAATCATAAACCATCTTAATGAATATAATTTATTTAGATTAATAATAAGCATGCCACAAAGTCAAGATCGCATGCATAAAAGTAAAATTTATTAAAAACTAGGCATAAGAACATGTTTGCATAAAAAGAATTACAAAAGATAAAGACAAAAAAATTACAACCCTTGTCCGAAGACTTCATCTACTCTCCCAGAATCCAGCTCCTTAGCCATGCATGGTTTACGATCTGCTCGTTTTCAACATCTTTAAAGCACCTTTTATTAAAAATTGGAAGAAGAAAGAAGGAAGAAATAAGGAGGAGAAGGGAGAAAAAAAGAGAAGAAACTCTTTTTCTCTTTTTTTTTTTTGGCTTCGAGAATGTCTTCCTAGGTTATGAAGGTAAGGCTGCTTAAATAGAGGAGGAAATAGGGTCAATAGGGCCTTTTTCGAAGTCAAAACCAAGTCCAGATCAATTTCTAATACCCTGACAAATTCTAGCCATTAGATCTTGATCAAATAGCTCAAAAACCCTCAAAAATCCACTATTGGATGCTCTTGATCAATGTCGGATTGATTTCTGACCATTGGATCTTGATTTGGAGCGATATTGACCATTGGATCGTACCTAGGAGGCCTGAGAATTCCTGTTTAAAATTGGATTTACTGTCCATCATTTGATCTCGATCGACTGTGATGTCAGCCATCAGATTGCACAAAATTGACTCCTATTGACCTATGGACTGCACGTAGATTGGGTACACCATGAGTCCCCGCCAACCAATAGATGCAACACCAGATAAGAAAAAAATGAAGATGTCCCTGTAAGCCACGATGAAAATGCGGTAGACCCTTCAAGGGTCTACGCTCGCCATGTATCATGCACCGACTGGCCGAACCTGCTGAGCTAGCTAGTCTACGCCTATTCCATGGACCGTCCAGTCGGTCCACCGTGCACTGGTCTTATTTTTTTTTATTTTTTTTTTATTTTAACTTCTAGGCTTCATAACTTTTTTATTTTAGTTCTGATTTGAGTAAAATTTATTGCATTGGAACTCATAAATTGAGCTCTTCATATTGGTTGACTTTTTTTCTATAAAATACTAATAAAAGTATCAGTTTATTAAAATAAATATTAATTATTATATTATTTTAGTAATTTTATTTTATAAATTATGGTAATTATCACACCCCCTAACTTGAGTTTTACTCATTCTTGAGTAAAGAAAAGAAAATTAAAAATATGTACCAACTTGTGAAAGTTTGTTCAGGTCATCCTAAAGTCACTTAATATCTGATCAAAGATTTAAGAAATACATCATTGGATTATTAATTCCATCCCAAGTAATGGTTAAGTGAAGAAAATAAAATTTAGAGCTTTTCTTTGATCAATTCTCCATCTTTATTCTTTAAATCCTCTATCTTTAGTATGGACTAGAATTTTTTTTTTTTTTTTTACGGCTAGTGCAATGTTTTAACCCTTTAAGCTTTCTATTGGACCCTTGTAGCAAGCTTTAGACCAATGACTCATAAACCAGTTGGCTTAAAGGCACTAGGTGTAGAACACCCATTAGGTTTACTAGCTCGAGTCAAATAGGCTACAAGTTAAAACAAACTATATAACAAGTTTCTTCATATTGCCCACTTTTTGTTGTGAATAATATTGCTTACTTAGGCAACGAGATCCGATTACTCATTGGAAGATCAATGTTTAGAACTTGCTTTTTATTTTTTAATTTTATTTATTTTTAAAATTTTTATCATTTTTTCGCTCATACCCATATAAAGTAGATTCTTTATTGAATATAGGATGGAAAAATATTTTAGAATCATTCAAAAATTTATTTTATTCTAGACCTGACCATTTGTTGGGTTTTTTTAATAATTGGATCCTCAATTTTTCAAAAATTCTCTAGACCATTAATCTATCATTGATTAAAATGCCTAAAAATTATCAAATTTGGATAAAATTAGGTACATAAGATTAATTATTACCATACTTGAGGACTTAAAAAAAAATTATTTATCCTTTCCCCCAACTTAATTTCCATTGTCCTCAATGGAGGAAAGAAATAGAGTGTGATAAATGACAAGAAAATAATAAGAAAAGAGTTCATCTGGCTTAATATATTTTTGGCCTTGGTTTGGGTTTTAATTATTCTTCATCCATGCATTTGTACTTCTCTCCCCAACTTAGTCCTGAAAGAAAGTTAAACTAAAAAGAAAAAGAAAATGTTAAATGAAAGAACTTAGGTTGCCTCCCATTAAGCGTTAGGTTTAATGTCTTCAGCCAGACTTGTCCAAAAATTAATCCAAGTAAATAGGTTTGTAAAGAACCATAGCTTCTTCAATAGGTTCAGTGATTAGTTCCAAGAATGGTTTTAATCGTTGTCCATTAACTTTAAAAGTAACACAATTACTTGGGTTTTAAATTTCTATGACCCCGTGCGAGAAGACTTCCATAACTATATATGGTCCAATCCATCAAGATCTTAATTTACTAGAAAATAGGTGTAGCCTAGAATTATATAGAAGAACTTTTTATCTAGATGAAAAAGATTTTCTATTAATTACTTGATCATGAAAAGCTTTAGTTCTTTCTTTATAATTTTATGAATTTTCATAAGCTTCATTTGAATTTCCTCAAGTTCCTTGATTTGTAATTTTCTCAGGGCACAGACAGCTTCTAAATTCATATTTAGTTGTTTAGTGACCCACATTGCTTTATGTTCCAGTTCTACCGATAAGTGACATGCTTTACCAAGTACAAGCCTATATGAAGACATTCCTAAGTTGGTCTTGAAAGCTACGCGATATGCCCATAGTGCATCTGTTAGTTTCAAAGATCAGTCTTTTCTATTGGTGCTTACTATCTATTTTAAAATCAGCTTGATTTGTCAATTAGAAACATCAACTTGCCCACTTGTTTACGGGTGATAGGATGTGGCCAGCTTATGGGTAATATTATACTTCTTCATCAATGATGCAAAAGATCGGTTGCAGAAGTGTGTTCTATGATCACTAATAATAGCTCTAGGGATACCAAATTGAGAGAGGATATTTTCTTTGAGAAATTTGATAACAATCCTACTATCATTAGTCTTGCATGGTACTGCCTCTACCCATTTGTATACATAATCAACAGCTACTAAGATGTATTCATTCCCAAAAGATTTTGGAAAAGATCCCATGAAGTATATTCTCCATACATCAAATATTTCAACAATTAAAATTGGATTCATAGGCATCATATCTTTCTTTATGATTCATCCTATTTGTTGGCACCTAACACAACTTTCATAGTATTCATGGGCATCTCTAAATAGGTTAGGCTAATAGAATCCACATTGAAACACTTTAGCTACAGTCTTTTTAGCACTGAATGACCACCACAAGCTTGATCATGGCAAAAGGATAAAATGCTCCTAACTTCTTCATCCGAGATGCATCTTCTTACGATTTGATCAGGACATTGTTTGAATAGATACGGATCATCCAAAATAAAATATTTTACCTGAGAGAAAAATTTATTCTCATCCTTAGTGGTCCAGTGCATTGGAATTTGGTCAGTGGCTAAGAAATTCACTATGTCAGCATACCAAGGTTCTGATGTTACTGATAATAATTGTTCATCAGGAAAGGACTCATTAACCGGTATCTCTTCAGTGGGTACGATTGCTAGATGAGATAAGTGATCTGCCACTATATTTTTAGTACCTTTCTTATCCCTAATTTCTAGATCAAATTCTTTTAAAAGAAGGATCCATATAATTAGGGGTGCCTTAGCATCTTTCTTTGATAGAAGATGCCTAATAGCTGAGTGATCAGTATAGATAATTACATGAGAACCTACTAAGTAGGATCTAAACTTCTCTAAAGTAAATACCATAGCTAAAAATTTCTTTTCAGTAGTTGACTAATTAAGCCATGCTTCATTTAAAGTCCTGCTAGCATAATAGATCACTCGAGGTAGCTTATCTATCTTTTGACCTAAGACAGCTCCTATGGCATGATCAGATGCATCGCACATAAGCTCAAAAGGTTGAGTCCAAATAGGTGGATGAATAATTGGAGCTGAAGTTAATTCTTTCTTTAGACTTTCAAAGGACTCGAGACATTCAGGTATGAAGTCAAATTTGATATCTTTAGCTAACAAGTTAGTTAATGATCGAGCCATTTTGCTAAAATTCTTGATAAATTATCTATAAAAACAACATGTCCAAGAGAAGAGCAAATTTCTTTTACCGATTTTGGTGGTGGAAGGTTTTCAATAAAATCTACCTTCCCTTTATCTACTTCTATTCCTCATTTTGAAATTATATGATCAAAAACTATGCCTTAACCATAAATTGGCATTTCTCCCAATTCATAACCAGATGCTTTTTTTTACATCTTTCTAAAAGTAGTTTGAGATGATGAAGACAATCACTAAAGGTCGATCCAAAGATGGAAAAGTCATTCACGAAAATTTCAAAAAATCTTTCAATCATGTCTGAGAAAATACTAGTCATGCACCTTTGAAAGGTAGCTGGTGCATTACATAATCCAAAGGATACGTGTCTGTAGGCAAAGTTCCATATGGATAGGTAAAGATAGTCTTTTTTTGATCCTCAGGAGTTATAAGAATCTGGTTATATCCCGAGTATCCATCAGAAAAGCAATAAAAGTCATGCCCTACTAGTCTTTCTAACATTTGGTCTATGTAGGGTAGAGGAAAATGATCCTTTCGAGTAACCATATTTAATTTTTTATAGTCAATGCAGACCCTCCATCCTATTTGAACACTTGTTGGGATCAATTCATTATTATCATTCTGGACTATAGTAACTTCCGACTTCTTGGGTACCACTTATACTAGACTTACCCATGAACTATCTGAGATTGGGTATATTATTCCATCGTCAAGGAGTTTTATTATTTCTTTCTTTACAATCTCTTTCATGACTGGGTTAAGTCTTCTTTGGGGATCTCATTTAGACTTTGCTTTCTCTAATAAATGACTTCTATGTTGAATAATCAAGGGACTAATATCCTTTAAATCAGCCATCGTCCATCCCAATGCTTCTTTATTCTTCTTAAGAACAGTCAATAATTCTTCCTCTTGTATAGGGTCTAGGTCTGCTAAAATAATTTTTGGCAAGATTTTTGATGGACCTAGGTATGCATATTTCAAGTGTTTGGAAAGTATTTTTATTTTTACCTTGGGTGTTTCCTCCACTAATGGTCTAGATAATGGCTCAACTAGAGGTTCCCATCTAATTTCTGTATTGACTGTAGCTAAATCATTGACCTCTTCAAATTCTTCATAGTTTTGATTTACCGATAATTTCATATCAGATTTTTCATCACTTAGGTCAATGATTTCATAAACATTATCATGTATCAAATATAGATGACTTACTTGATTTGTTTCAAATAGGATAAAAATATTTAGATCTGTGGTCATAATACCAAAGAAAAGCTTCATTAGACTGTTTCGATAATTGATTTGAGCATTGACTGTGGCTAAAAATAGGTCTACCTAATATAACTGGGATGTGGCCATTTGGGTTTATTACATGGTTTAGTTTCTAAAATCATAAAGTTTACTGGGTAAATGAAATTACCAACCTTAATTAATACATCCTCTACTATTCCTCTTGGAACATTTAATGATTGATCTTGCTAATTGTATCGTCATTCTTATAGGCTTTAATTCTCCTAACTCTAGCTTTTCATAAACTGAATAAGATAGTATATTGACACTTGCCCCTAGGTCTAATAGAGCCTTATTAATAAAAGTTTTTCCTATGATGCAAGAAATAGTGGGAGACCATGGATCTTTGTATTTCACTAGCACATGGTTTGATAGGTATGAACTCACACTAGCTGCCAGGAAGGCTCTTTTAGGTACATTGGTGGTCTTTTTTCTGGTACATAAGTCCTAAAGAAATTTATCATATGATGGAACTTGTTGGATCATATCTAATAAAGGAATATTTACTTTCACTTGCTTAAAGACTTCAAAAATTTTATCTAGCTAGGTAGAGTGTCGGTTGGACTTAAGTCTATTAGGAAAAGGTGCTACAATCTTAGCTATTGGTCAAACTAATTCTGATTTGGGCTCTGCTAGTGAATCAGGTTCTATTTCTTTAGGTTCCTTAGACTGGTCCTATTCAGATATAGGTTCAGATGGTGGATCTTCTATTTCTTCTTTTGGTGCTTCAGATGTATCTACACGATTATCTATTTGATTTCTAGATCTTAGTGTATGAATAGCATTTAATTGGTTAATCTAGGCTTCTTGTTGTGGTCTTTGATTTTTTTGGATTCTAGGATTGACCTTAGGTTGACTTGGCAATCCACCTTTTTCTCTTTCACTAAGAGTCATAGCTATCTGACCAATCTGCATTTCAGGATAGGCAATGGCTTGAGAGTATGAATTTATAAGTTGGTCGGTAAGATCGTTTTGCGATTTCATCATGGCTTCCTAGATTTTTTCTATTGAATTAATCCTTTGATTAGTTGGATTGTTCAATGGTTGGTTGGGTCTTGAGTAAGATTGATTGACAGTAGGTCTATTTGAATTTGATCCTTGGGGCCAAGAAAAATTAGATTGTTGATTAGTATTGCCCGAATTAGTATTTTGTGATCAAGAAAAGTTTGGATGGTTTCTCCATCCTGGATTGTAGGTAGATGCATATGGATTATTGGTAGGTTTTTGGTAGGCTTTATTCATCTATGCATAATCATTATCAGTCTGTTTCATTAACAATGGACATTCATCTATGACATGGTCTGGTGCACTATAGTCATTGCACATGGAAGCGGACACTTGGTTTACATTGGCTGATCTATGTAATTCTAGGGCCTCAACTCCATGGGCTAGGTTTGCAAATTCAGTTGTAGAAGTTTGGACATGGTACATCCCTTCTCTTTTTGATGTGGATTTTTCTATTTGCCTAGTTGCCTCCCATTATAGACTCTTTTATGCTAGATCCTCTAAGAATTGCTAGGCCTCATTAGCTTTCATATACATGAATTGACTCTAGCACATTGACTCTAGCATAATTCTAGAATTTGATTCTAAACCATCATAAAAAATTTGGCACAATATCAAAATTTGTATCCCATGATGTGGGCATTGGCTTAAAAGTTTCTTAAAATGGTTTAGACATTTCCAGAATGGCTCACTTCTAATTGATAAAATTGATAAATTTCATTTCTTAACTTGGCTATTTTGTGATGCGGGAAGAATTTACTCAAGAATATTTTTACAAAGCCATTCCATGTTGTGATCGAGTGTTTGGATAGACTATATAGCCATTTTTTAGCATTTTTCTTAAGGACAAAATTAATCAGCCTATGTTTAATGGCATCATCAGAAAGTTGATGTATTCTCATGGTATCACATACTTCCTTAAATTCTGTAATGAAAATATATGCATCCTCAATTTCGGTGAATTTAGAGAGCATGTTGATGATTAGAGATTTAATTTCAAAATTGGTTGCATCGGCCTAGGGTAATCGAATATAGGATGGTTGGGCTAAGCCCACTGGATACCAAAGGTCAATTAGAGTTTGAGGTTCTTGATCCATAGTGGACTCAAAAATTTCTTATATTAGGATTGGGTTTGGATCTATTCTTACTAATCGATCAGATTTTTTTTCCAAGTTGCTATTTTATAATTTTATTATATATATTTATTTTTTTTATTTTTTTTTAATTTTTAGAGAGATGAGAGAAAAGAAAGAAGAGGGTTCTAAAGATGAGTCCTAAGGAGTCCTAAATCTATAGGTGATAGAATAGAGGAGTGCTTTAATTAGGATTTGAATTTTAATAGCAAACAAGTTAGTCAAAGATGGACTCTCTATCCTAGGGTTAACCTAGATCTAGATAGCTCCTAACTATTCCAAGATCACCTTCGAGCACTTCAAGCCCAAAATTGGCTAACTAACTCAGCCAGGTAAGTGTACGATGTGGGCGGTTTCTTACTCATTGCTTTTCTTAGACACCAACTAAGTTGACCAGGTCAGACAATGGAACCAATTGAAAACGACAATCTTTGAACCACTTGTCTTAGACTCCGAGGAATTAACCAACCCAAACTTGATCCAACTTTAGGATTTTCTTATCCTATTGAGCTAAAATATCCTTAGGGGCTAACATCTAATTGATTTTAAATTAAGGTCTAGATCAATGAAATATGAAGGATGTTGGTTTGTGGGCTATGAAAGAATGTTCAAATCTCCATCTTATCATGTTTAATGGCTTGTACCCTTAAAGTACATTATGAATATGCAATGCAAACAAAACAAGATGTCCAAACAAGTTGAAAAAATTAATTTTATTTATATTTTTAGTTTTATTAAATTAATTAATTGTTATGAGATGTCGGTGATTTTTAAGGGTTTATAGATATATTTTAAGTTTTTTTATTGTATTTGGTTTTGCAAAGAAAGTAAATTCAAGTAATTAAGTCTAAAAAGCAGTAAATTAATCTAAATCATATGAAGTAAAAAAAATTAATTATGAAAGACAATAATTAATTAAATAAAATTAAAGAGCAATAAAAAAATATTTATTTTTAAATTTTAAATTTTTTATTTTTCTTCATTTTTTAAATTAATTAATTAATTTTTAATTAGTTCAAGCAATTGTGCAACAATCTTCGATAATGATGCCAAATAATTTGACTACTTGTTGTTAGAGCATCAAATAATAATTAAACCTAATTTTACTATTTAGTAGAATAGTTGGTAAGTCGGATATCAATTTTTTCGAAGATTGAAAGCTAAATTATGTTTTATTTAATTAAAAATAAATAAATTAATTTTAAAATAGAAATTTAATAAAGTAGATTAAAGAGAGGTAATCAAAAGTTTAGTAAATTAAAGAAAAAATAAAAAAAAGTAAATACTTAATTATTAGCATTTTTTAATTAATAAAAAATATTCTAAAATTTTGAATTCATCTCTAACAGGATTGTGGTAATTCTTTTTAATGCAAAAATTAATATTTTTAAGAATTTAGTTATAATTATAATTTATTTTTTTAGAGTATGAATTATATCTTTTGATTATGATCCATCTCTATGAAATTATAAATTATTCAATACATTAATTCTCAAAAATTTAAAACATGGCCTTTAATGATTTTTTTCTAAAATAAATTATTAAATTAAATATGGACTGTATCTACAGATCATAATCCATCTTAATGAATATAATTTATTTAGATTAATAATAAGCATGCTACAGAGTCAAGATCTCATGCATAAAAATAAAATTCATAAAAAACTAGGCATAAGAACATATTTGCATTAAAAAAATTATAAAAGATAAAGGAAAGAAAATTATAATCCTTGTTCGAAGACTTCATCTACTCTTCTAGAATCCAACTCCTTAGCCATGCATGGTTGATGATCTGCTCGCTTCCAGCATCTTTAAAGCACCTTTTATTGAAAATTAGAAGAAGAAAGAAGGAAGAAATAAGGAGGAAAAAGGAGAAAAAGAGAGAAGAAACTCTTTTTCTCTAATTTTTTTTTTTTGGCTTTGAGAACTTCTTCCTAGGTAATGGAGGTAATTCTGCTTAAATAGAGGAGGAAATAGGGTCAACAGGGCTTTTTTCAGAGTCAAAACCAAGTCCAAATCGATTTCTAACATCCTGAACAAATTTTGGCCATCAGATCTTGATCAAATGGCTCAAAAACCCTAAAAAATCCACCATTGGAAGCTCTTGATCAACATCGAATTGATTTTTGACCATTCGATCTTGATTTGGAGGGAAATTGATCGTTGGATTGTGCTCAAGAAGCCTGAGAAATCTTGTTTAAAATTGGATTTGCTATCCACCGTTCAATCTCGACTGGCTGCGATGTTAGCCATCAGATCATGCAAAATTAACTCCCACTGACCTATGGACCATGCGTAAATCGAGTACACCATGATCCCCTGCCAACTAGTAGCTGCCGCGCCAAATAAGAAAAAGAAGAAGATGCCCCTACAAGCCACGATGAAAATGCGGTAGACCCTTTAAGGGTCTACGCTCACCACATGTCATGCATTGACTGGCTGCACCTGCTGAGCTTGCCGGTCTACGCCTATTCCATGGATCCAACCGATCGGTCCACCATGCACCGATCTTATATTTTTTTATTTTTCTTTTATTTTAACTTCTAGGCTTCATAACTTTTTCATTTTAGCTCCGATTTGAGTGAAAATTTATTGCATTGGAATCTATAAATCGAGCTCTTCCATTTTGATAAGATTCTTTCCTACAAAATATCAATAAAAATATTAATTTTTTAAAATAAATATTAATTATTATATTATTTTAAAACTTTTATTTTGTAAATTATGGTAATTATCACTAATGAATAATAAAGTAAATTCATTGCTTTAGCATTCATTTGAATCATTTTTTTATCATGAATTGATGCATTGGATGTGTGTAGGCTATTGATTATAATTTTTCATAAATTAAAGTCATGTGCTTGAATGAATATTTTTATCCTAGATTTCCAAAAAGCATAATTTTAGACATCAAACAATTGGGGTCTATCTATAAAATGTCCATTATTAAAAAAAGATTTCATTTTGGGTTGCTACGATCTTTGGCTCTTGATGATTAAATCAACAACTAATAATAGAGCACCTACTCTAATATCACTTGTTGCTCAGATATGCAATCCAGGAGGGGGGGTGAATTTGATTTTTAAAAATTTAAAACTAATTTAACACCATAAAGATTATGTAATGTTATGCAAGTTGTATGTGTGGATGATATAAGTGAAATAAAAAGATAAATAGTAAGAGAGCAAGTATTTAAGAAAATAAAGATGAAGAGAGAGCAAGCACACCATTAACAAGCAAGATTGATAGTGATTCGGTGCCAACCTTACACCTACATCTACTCCCTAAGCTCCTACATGGGAATTTAAATTCACAAACCGTATTCGAACTGAATACAATGTTGGAAACCTCCAACCCTAGCTATTCTAAGCACGCTTATTTTACAAGTATAAGCCAATCCTGCATACTTTGATTTGAGGTTAAGAGAGACCTTCCCAAGTTTTCGAACCCCCAAAACTTAAAACAATATGAAAATAGAGTATAAGAGTTAATGACGATGAAATACAAAGTTAGTCCCTTTAATGAGCAAATAAAATATTAAAAACTCTTTACACAATTAAGAAAGAAACTTTTCTGAATTTTTTCAAAGTTGTTGAAGACTTGAATGAGCTTTTGATGGATTGCTGAACTTGAAATGAAAGCTTCTTTGATTGAAGAGGGCTTTTTGCTTAGGACTGAAATGAATGCTTGAATTTCTTATTTTGTTCCTTCCTTTTGAAAGTCTTTATATCCTCTATGATGACTGGAGAGAAAATAGACCCAATTTGTAGCTATTGAAGATCCATTTTGGAGTATTAAATGCAGCTAAAAATGATCAAAAAATTGTCATTACCGACTTTTTCCATCGTAGGGGTCAACCCCAAGGTCGTCCCTTGCACAGGGGTCGACCTTTGTGACAGAAAGACCAAAAAACCACATGTTCTATTTTTTTTTTTGTTTGAAACAGCAGAGGTCGACCCCTAGCATAGGGGATGATGTAGGGGTCGTCCCCTTTAGTGTGCCAATCAGCCCCATTGAAAGGGATCGACTTAGGGGTCGACCCCTTTCTTCAAACTTGATTTTCTATTAAAATATATATCCAAAAAATATAAAGTTGCCAAAAATAGATCACAAATCTTTTGTTCTTGCTTTTAAGACTTTTGAGATAGATTTTCTTTAACTTTTTAAAATTTATAATTTTGCCCCTCATCATCTTTCTTTCCGATTTTCTTCTAAATTATGCATCCAAAATTTATAAAACTATCTCCAATAGATCAAAAATCTTCTAGGCCTGTTGTTGAGACTTTTGAAACATATTTTCTCTAATTTTATAAAATTTATGATTTTGCCCCTCATCATCTTTCTTTAGTAAACTTGAAATTTCTTATTGAACCTGAAACATAATTGATTTTTCTTCAAGCCAAAATTAGTAGTATCCCCTCAAATATTTTATAATCATTAAAATCAATTCTTGGAGCAATAGTGTCTAAGGTCTATGGTGCACCTACCAAGCCGCTTTGACTGTACACCCCCTCCATCCTAGGACAATTCCTATCCTAGTCCTAGGACCACACCTATCTTAGTCTTTCGAAGCCAATAACCTGACTCCTTCCATGGCTTACCAAGGCTTGGGAGCACTATCAATCCTCACAATCTCCATCTTGGTGCCCCAAGCCTTGGCAAAGCCCTCCTACATGATCCTGCTATCGCTACGCACCCTGATAACCCCTTGTGCAAACATCACCTCTGCCAATCTTCTTCAGCTGTTGTGTATCCTTTTAGGCCTTTAGGATGACCATCTCTATAACTGAAGATCTTGGCTTGCTTCTTCGCACCATCCTAGAATTGTAGGATCCCTTCTACTTGGTAGCTGCATCACTTTTCCTAGACATTCCTAGAGAATCTTTAGTATTCCTATACTTGCACATGTTGTACCACCTGACACCATCTCTTCAGAGCTATACCAGTCGAGCTGCACATGCCGCTCTATCTGAAATCGTACATCATCGATGCTGGTGCTAGGATATCGATCCTCTTGCATCCCTTCGCTCTGAACTCATGCAAAATTTTTTCTCCACTTATGAAGCTACTACTGCGTAGGTCAACCTATACCCGAAGTCCATCTAATACCATAGAAGAATCTGACTCTATCACCGAGTCACCCAAGGCCAACCAATCATTGTTGCACTACTGAGCCTACTGTTGCACCTTAAACACCATCACTATCCCTTCAAACCCTCCGCACTCCATGGACCCCTTTGAAGCCATCTTGAATACCTTCACAATCCGCAGGCACCTCTAAAATCCAAGAACTCATCCATCTCTTTTAAAATTAGTGACTAAATCCTAGGAAATTCCATCCTAGCACTTCATCCTCTTCCACTCTTTTACCAACCATCGCTTCAGTTTCATCCAAAGGAACTATAGCTCAAAACCTATCCTAGGCTCAGACCCACCTATCTAATCTTGAGGCTCCTGAGACTCTCTGGCTCTTCCTGAGACCTATTCTCGATCTTCCTAAGATGCCTCCTAACATTCCCTACTAAGATACCTCCTTTAGCTGCTGCACTGTCGAGCCTCTCTCAGTCTCATGCCTCCAAGAAGGCACTACTATAGCACTCTAGCACTCCGTACCTCATCTCAACACCACCTCCTCGTACATATCTCGGTCCTCTCTTGCTGCACACAATCCATTCTTGATCTGAATCGTGACTCTCCTTAGTGCTCCTATAGAAGAAATCAGATCCAAGATCAACTGTTCAGCCCTATCCTATTGGACCTCTACCATTGCATCTCCCATCTCGGATACTTTGCAACTTTGTTGTGTTAGATGTGTGCCCTAGAATCCAGATTGGCTAAACACTTATAATATAATTCTAAGGGTAATTTTATAATTTTGACTATAAATGAATAAAAAAATTATTTTCTATCATAGTGTATATTTAAAGTGTCTGTGATACATTCTTTGAGTTAATGGTAATGACAATTCATATTTTCAAGAGTTAAAAATTTAAGACATAAATTTTCATAATTAACTCATAAACTACTCCCAATCGTAGAATCATCACGAGGATGATGATTGATCCAAAAGGTTGGTGTACGATCGCTTTTTTACTATAGATGTGTCTTGTGTCTATGGTGTGGAGACACCGGAGCGAGAGTATAGATACTCGTTAGAGAATGAGGGCACTGAACATGACCACCTCGAGCAGTCGTCAGGAAGTCTACCTTCTTATCGATGATAGGCTTGATGGTGCAGTGCTGTGTTTGGTTCATTGATCTAAGGTACATTGGTAGTTCACCTTGAGGGTGTTATAGTTTGACTACACCATAACTTGATCTCCTAGCCATTCAGAATCTTGAGATGTATGTTGGCTATAGCATGTTCATTGTAGAAATTGGATTGCACCAAAAGATGATCTATCAACCTCGATAGATGAGGAGTAGCCCTATGATAATCATGAGATTGAGTCCTTAAGCCCATGGCCATGGTAGAGTGAAGGTGATAGAAAGAGATTCTATTAGGATTTTTACATTAGACACGAATCAAATGATTAATTCATATGATAGATATTGGGTTTGATGAGTTCACCTTTATCCTAATCCTATCAGGGCTTAAGATAAAAGAACCCAATCACATAGATAGCTGCACCGAGAGGTTCGCTTTTAGTTCTGATGGGTTGCCACCATATACTACTAGGTGTCACTGATAGATTTTAGAAGCAATTAAAATAATCTTGATGCTCGATCATTCTAATTATATGAATCAAAAAAGTTCTGATCCATCGAAAGGTATTTCGATGATATTGATGACAGAGATTACGACATGTCTCATTACCATACAAAACTAAACCTAACTAGATCATACAAATAAAAATTTGGGTCTAGATGTCATCAATTGAGCTAACCCAGTTTGATTGATTTAGGTTAGATCCAATTAGGTTCAAGATAGCCGTGCTAGCACATGATTGAGCTTGGCTTTCTTCTTCTGAATTCTTTTGATTTTTCGCAATCGAGTCAAATTTGATTTAACTCATTCTTGTATCTTGAATGGATTTATTTTCATCTAACTAAAGTAAGTTCAGATCAGATAAATTGTAAAAATTAAATCCATTTCTAGTGTAATTGGACTAGGGTCAAAAGTTGACCCAATTGAGATAATTAAGGGTCACCTGATCAGATGCTTCTAAAAAATTTTCTAAATATTTTTTAATCTAATTTTTAGATATGTGATAGGGCTTGAGTCATGCTTTTGGTGTGCCTAGTTTTGTGATTTATGGTGGTGGTTTTACTAGATTTTGATAGAGTTTGATTTGGATCAAACTCTTGAGGGAAGAGTCCTAGGCGCAATGGACTCTTCCTTATCTACTCATGTTGCCCACTTTTTGAATCATCTTTTGGTGACAAAATTAGATGGGATGTGGGATTTCACATGGAGAATATGTCCTAGAGTCTCAATGATCAAATATGTTATTTGGACAAAGTGGGACACTATATGGTGTTGGTTTTTAAACCTTTCTCATGCCAAAGAGATGTATCGCATGATTTTATTTTTCACATAGAGGTGCTATCGCCCATACCATGTCCCACACCACCTCTACCCTCTCTCTCAATCTCTTTTACATGTCTAAAATGCTAGGTGCAAATCTAAGTTGAAGATCCAAGATTTTTAGCACAAGATTCAGGATCTATGTGACGATATTCATAAGATGAATGGGCTGCTTTCAGAAATAGTTTGGAAGGATCCACAGATCAAATTTAGATATAATCTTTAGAGAAGAGATTTGCAAGAAGAAGACATTTAGATCTTGCCTGAGTGGATATTGGTAGAGGCTAGGCACGTGCGTGGCTCGTTCTAGAATCTTAGAAACCAAAAGGATCATCATAGAGTAATTAGATTACCCAATAAGGGACTTCAAATTAAATCTGATTTAATTTTATTTTTAATTTTTAATATTAGATCTCTATAATTAGATTTGAGAACTCTTAGGTCTAATCAGATCATTAAGATTTTTGTAGAAAAATCTATCTCAGATCTGGACGATCCTGTGGTAGAAAATTAGATTTCTCCTTCAACTGGTATTAGAGCTGCATTAGCAGTTCTTCATATATATTTTAGATCTAATTTAATTTCTATTTATGATATAATATTAAATAATTTTAGATATCACATCATATATGATTAGATTTAAAATTAAAAAATTAAAAATTATATGATTTAGATCGATAATGTATAAGATGTATGACTAGACTAGGAATAGAATAGTTTTATGTGTAGTCTAGTATGATTGTGTTATTAATTTGATTAAATATAATTTTATATTTATTTTATTTTTATTTTTTTGATGATATAATTATTGTAACTAGATCTAAAAAATTAAAAATATAGTTTTTAATTTTTAATTTATTCTTATGAGATATGAAAGATGCATGCTTAGACTAGTTATACAATAGTTCTATAAAATATCTAAAATATTTTTATTTATGATGTGATCAAATTTAAAAATTTATTTTTTAGATTTAATATGTGATATTTCATATCTAAAAGAATGCATGGTTACTTAAGTTATGATACATGAGATGTATGCAAGACATGTATAGGTTAGATCATTTGTATATGTGATATATGATTTAGATCTAACTAGTTTTATTTTAGAAAATATATTTTTGATTAAAACGTTCCCCTTGGCCATCCGGTCATAAGAATAAAGTAGGGTTTCAAGGCCCTCTATTCTCATTCGATGGGGTGTTTTTATGATGTGTAGGGATGCTACGTGTTCATCCTTAATCAGAAATCAGAACTTATTTTTTGTAAAATCCTAGATCCTAAAATCCTAGGATTTTATTATATATTTTATTCATGAATCCAAAATATAATTAAAAATTAAGATTATGAAATTAATTAGATCAAAAAATTTTAAATTTTTAGATCTAAGACATCCTCATAAAATTGGATTCGGGCTGGGGTAGCTCAATTAGGTCTAGCAGGTTGATCAAACCGAATCAAGAGTTGGTTAGATGGGATCAAAGAAAGCTTAGAATTGATCAGCCTAATAGGACTTAAGTCTAGATCAAGATTGAATCACATTGAGATCTGACTCGATCAAGTCAAAACCTAATTTGGCTCCACGGTTCAAGCCTGGATTGTAGGCTAATCCGATTAGTTCTGATTCAATAATTTGATGTCTAAGATAAGTCTGGCAGATACAATCCGACTAATTTTTAATTAATAGCTACTCGACTTGAATGCATTCTTGTCGAGTTAATGGCATATCCCTTCCATCGGTCTCACTTACCTGGCCATTTATGTCGATCCAGTTCTTGATTTAAGGTGGCTAACAATTCGAGCCAACCCATGCCACTAGGTTAGTCATAATTATTATGACTAAGTCAAGTCAAGTTTAAAGAGACCTATATTAAATCTTTCTAAAAAAATATTAAGTCTAAGATCTTCCACCATTATAGATGTGTGGGCCCTTTCCTGGTTTGATTGTTCTGGACTAGATATAGTGGTTCAGTTACGCTGAAAAGATGCAATCATGTCTTTTAGGCATTGGATGATACGGGTTAAAGGATGGATTGGATTCAATATTCAGGATATGGTAAGAGATCCAATTAGGAATCCAATTCGTGCAAATGATGGGTCTGACTTAGCTAAGCAGTGGAGCAATATTCTGGACATGGTGAGCTTCATGAATTAGAGATCAGATTTGGATACACCATGATTAGAGAATTATTGGATAAGAGTTGTCAACTCATCGATTGATCCATCATCAATAACTGTTAGGTGAGGTGGTAAGCTAGTCTGTAGGACCACATCACCCATTAGAAATCTATAATTATGAAGATTTTTGCATCTCTGCCAAGAGAGTATAGGGATTCGAGAAAATAGTGAAAGCCTAATTTATTTAAAAATAAAATCTCTAAATAAATTGGTTAAGTCTAATTATAAAATCTAACTTGGAATTTTAACTCTCTATAAGAAAATGTATGCATCTAACCCACTAGCCCGTATCCTGGATACTCATGGACTGACCGAATCCAACTATAAAAATTGGCTCCAAAACTTCAAAATAGTTTTAGGTTTTGAGAAGTTGACTCATGTGTTGGAACAGGATCCTCCCACTTTACTAGCACATCCAACCGCTGATCAAAGAGCATTTCTAGAAAAATGGATGGAAGAAGATAACAAAGTCAGCTATTACATGTTGGGCGTGATGTCTGATGAGCTCTAATGTCAACAAAAAGACATTAAGACTAGCCACCAAATATTGGCTCACCTATAGGAGTTGTTTGGTGAATAGAGTCGTGCAGCCAAATATCAAGTCACTAAAAGACTTTTTAATGCTTAAATGCATGATGGGCAGTCGGTCAAGATCATTATCTGATGATGATCAAGGACTTAGAAGAGCTTGAAAAGCTCGATGTTATGTTTGATCAGGATCTATAGATTGATATAATTCTGCAGTCCTTGATTGATGCGTATGGGCAATTCATCATGAACTATGATATGCATAAACTATAGAATACCTTAGCTGACTTATAAACATGCTGGTTACTGCTGAGCTCTCTATGAAAGGTTCAAAGGGCTCAGTGCTTGTTGTGGAGTAGACTTCTTCCAAGAGAAAATCTTTTGGAAAGAAGAAGAAGTTCGTGAAGAAGCAGACGGTAGATGGTGGGAAGAAAAAGGCAGAGCTGAAGAAGAAGGCCGACAAGGGATAATATTTTTATTGCAACACTGATGGCCACTGGAAAGTAGAACTATCCTCTTTACTTGGCCAGCCTGAAGAATAAAAAGGAGGCTGGTCCTTCTGGAGGTATTCTCATTATAAAATCTAATCTTATGGTTTCTTTTGCCATCCGGTTGGATGCTTGACTCTGGTTTTAGGGCTCACTTGTGCACTTCTATGCAGGGTCTTGAGGATAGGAGGAGGCTGAGGGATGGTGAGATGATCCAATGCATAAAAAATGGAGCAAGAGTTGCTTGTTGTGGTCATGGGAATATACCCTCTTTGATTAACATCAAGATTAGATCTAGTTCTTAGAGATTATTTTTATGTGCTTGTAGCAAGCAGATATTTGATTTCTATTTCATGTTTATCATAAGAAGGCTATGTAATTAATTTTCTTAAGGACCATTATAATATTCTTTATAAAAAAAATAAAATTGCAAGTGGTTTTCTTATAAATAGTCTCTATCATTTACATATTGATGTTTCTATTTTTAATATCGTGCAAAACATGAATGCCATAGGATCAAAATGACATAGGGATAGTCTAAATGATAGATATCTTTGGCCCTTAGGCTAAAAGAAATATGCCCTCAAGCCAATTTATTTTTGGGATGTTCTTTGTCTTCCAAACTCATGTAATGACATTTTTAATAAATAAAGGCATTTATTTCATCATATGCAGTGTCTTATTATTTAAGATTATGATGAACCCTATAAATTAGGGCTATGATTTTAGGATTATGATGAGATCATACTAGTGAGACCTAAAATCTTAAAACTCTAATTTAAATATTCCTAGTTGATGGGACATTGAGTTAGGGATCAATGTTTTTCGGTATGACTAGCACATTCTTTGTATGCTCGATTGAGAGGGTGATTGATCTCACAATAACTTATGTATGACACTAATATAAGAATGTGGGTACTCATTAGAGAATGAGTTCACTGAATTAATCCAAATTGAGAATATCTAATGGAGTCTTATCTACATGTCAATAGATGGTTCTCATAGTGGAATTTGTGCATGTAATCCTTTGACCTGAAACTACCATAGAATCTTATATATAAAATCCATATTTTGGTTCATACTCATTATTGACTCAGTTATGTACAAGGGATGATCTAGATATGGTAGATTATATATAAGAAGCTTGTGAGTAGGTTAACAAGGAATCGATCTCTCTTGGTAAGAGGAAATAGCATCCTACCTGCTTCAAACAAATAATGATTCAGGAAGACTTTGATCAAAGCATGATGAAAATTAGAAATGGTTTCTAATGTTTCATTAAATGAATCATTATCATAAGATTGAAAGAGAAATGAATATGATATTGGGATTGACATATTTTCATACCCAGAGTCATATTCAGGATGCAGGAAGATCGAAGGATCTAGTTGCATGGTAATTTTCACTGAAGGATATTTTTGGTATTTTCATCAAAATTTCACATCTTTCGGGTAGTCATGATACATTGCTAGACATCAATCATGTCTTGTGGGTTTGATCAAATTAAAATTTTAATTTGATCATTAAATTAGAAAGTGTTCTAAATTAAGTCAAATTGGGTTGGCTAGTTTTGACCTAAATCGGTTTGGTTGAGTTCTAACCAGATTAGGTCAAATCACACCCTGACTCACTGCTGGTTAGATGTGGAACCCAATGGGTCACACACAAAGAGAATTGATTAAGGGTCTAATTAGATTAGACCATGTTTGCAAGATGAATATGCTAGCACATATAGCAAACCCTAGCACCTGGATTTGAATTGGATTCGAATCGGCTTCCGATTTAGGCTAATTAAGATCCGATTTGAGCCAAATAGGATTTGGTCTTGAGTTGGATTAACCTAGGTTGATTGGGCTTCAGATTGGATGCCACATACCTGCATTCCACATGCCAGAGAGTCTCTCTCTTGCACGTGGGAAGTCTTTCATGCGCAAAGGACTCTTTGGCACATGAAATATGTTGGCACCAACCTTCTTTGACTTTTCTCATTTTGTTATGTCACGTAAATTTTTTTTTGGCATGGACATCAGATATGGGGCACAGAAGAGTCCTTCTACAGATGAAATTCTTTTTTTTTTTCATTTTGCCCAAGATGCTTTTGTCTCCCTTGAGTCCTTGCCGCTTTGGACTCCTTGCTGCCCACTTCTTCTTTACGCCTCTTGAGACTTTGACTATTCAAAGTACATCTCCACACCTTCTTGATGAATGGGCATCCCTTTAAGAGCCATTAGATGGCCATCTAATCTGATCCAAATCTTTGAATTATGGTGCCATATATTTATGCATCGCATCTCTTCATTGAAAAACTACATAGAATTAGTCCGAAGAGTCCTTCTATTTTAAGGCACCTCTTGGACTAAGTCTACGTAATTTTAAAAAGTACAAAATTCAGAGAGGCATGAGATTGGCTGATGGGGCATGAGATTTTGATGAGGAAAGGGTGTGAGATTTTTTGATGGCACCCCTACGGACATTATAAATAGGGGTGCACATCAAGAGTCCAGGAGAGTGAACATTATCTTTTCTTTCTTTTTGTCCAATTTTCTTTCTTCCTTTCTCTTGTCTAGACCTTGTCATTATAAGGATAAGAAGTCATCTTAAGACTAAGAGATTAGGAAGGAAAATTAAGAAGACAAAAGAAAAAGAAAGATAGATAAGGAAAGGCAAGGAAGGTGACATAAAGGCTTAAGAAGGTCTTGCCCATTTAATTAAAGTTCTTATTATAAGAATTTTAATTATATAAATCAGAGGTGCTGGTGTCTTGATCAAGTCTCTGTGTGGATCAATGTTGGAGGGTGAACACGTGGGCACCTGGTGGAAACCCTGACGGACTGCTACCGACGATCAGGGTCAATTTAGGGTTTAGCGATAAGAGGTATGTTCTAATACTTTCTTTTATATTACAAATGCATGTTATATGATTTAATTGCTAATAAGGTGGTCCTAGGGTTTGGGTTTGGTTTATTTGATTTCATATTTTTTGCTTTGAAATCCATGCTTCCGCCCTGTACACCAAATCCAACAGTGGTATCAGAGCAAGCCTTATTAGGTTAAATCATATAATGCTTTGCTTATAGTATAATGGCATAAATGAAAAATATGATATAATATTTTTAGCATATTTTTATTTATATGATGAGATCATATTCTTTTACTTATCATAATGAGATTATGTTGTATATATTATTCTGTAAAGATTACCCTGATATAGTAAAAAGTATTCACTATATAATGATGGTTGTCCTACAATAATTATATATAAATTTTATCATAATTAATGCTATTAGGCATTTAGTTTGATTTAAATCAGTATGTACATTGAGACCTTTTTTAAATCCCTCTATAAAAAAAATTATATTAAGTTGTAGTGTAATTAATCTTTAGCTGAATCAGTCAGGATGTCTAATTGATCAATCGGTGTCTAGGAAAAATGGTTCTTGATTGGTAAAGAGAACATGATTTTTTAATTGGTTCCATTGTCTGACCTGGCCAATTTATTGGTGTCTAAGGAAAGCAATGGGGGACTCCCATTTCTCTCCCATTTACCTAGCCGATTCGATTAATTTAATTCCAGATTGAAATGCTTAATATTATATTCACTACATTAAGGCCTTCCTTCATACTAGTTTCTTATTATGTCCAAAACCATATTAGTTCTATTGTGTAACCACAAGATCTATCATGGGGAAAGATGTAATATTAATCTAGTGCATTGAGATGCTTACAGCATTTTGAATATACTACTTTGTTGTGTAACCACAAAAGTAGTTATATTTCAATTTTGACTGTATAGAAATGAAGGGTTCTACTTAAACTAAAATATTAAAGTTTGTTGTGCTAACACAAGGCTATTAATATTTTAGAGGCAAAAGTTTTTTGAGAGTTGCATAAAATGCAATTGGAAAGAGTTTCCTACCTTTGAACTTATAACAAGTTTGTTGTGCAACCACAAGACTTTTTATAAGGAATTAGGATCTTATTCTCACTAAGAAAATCAATAAGAGGGTTATGATTTTTAGTGGGAGACATAATTAAATTAAAGTCCTAATTTAATTATGTTTGTCATCATGAATTGTTTGCTTATATATTGTTCTTTATTATGTAGATTAAATGGCTTCTTCACTTTCATTACGTTCAATTTTGGATTCAAATAAATTGACTGGTCAAAATTATGTTGACTGGTTGAGAAATCTTAAAAATAGTACTCAGTCAAGAAAAACTCTCCTATATTCTTGATGCCCCTGATCCTAAGCCATTAGAAAATGATGCCACAGATGAAGATAAGTCCACATACAAGATGTGGCAAAATGATTTCCTTACTGTCAAATGCATCATACTTGCCTCTATGAATAATGAATTACAGAGGCAGCATGATAGCATGGACACTCAATCCATATTGCTCAATCTAAAAGAGCTTTATGGAGAGCATAGTAGGACTGCTAGATATGAGATATCTAAGCAATTATTTCATGCAAGAATGATAGAAGGAACATCCATACAAAATCATGTTTTGATGGTAATTGACCTAATCACTCGATTAAGTCAATTAGGTTTTGTAATGGATGGAGAGTTAAGTCAGGATTTGATCCTGCAATCACTCCCAGAATCATTTTCTCAGTTTGTCGTGAACTATCACATGAACAAACTGAATTCTTCATTGCCTGAGCTGTTAAATATGCTCAAGACAGCAGAAAGCCATATCAAGAAAGATAAGGCTCCTCTTCTTCTTGTGGAAGGGATCTCCAAGAAGAAGGCAGGCAAAAAGGGTTCAAAGAGAAGGTTGAATCCTAAAAGTGGTATAAATAAGAAGAAAAAGGGGAAGAAGGTCTCCGAACAAATGACCTATTTTCACTACGGCAAAAAGCAGGTCATTGGAAGAGGAATTGCAAGGCTTACCTTGCAACCATGAAGTCTGGTGCAAATAATGCACCAAAAGGTATGTATGAGATACATACTATATTATCATTAAATTCTTTCATTTCAAATTCTTGGGTATTAGATACCGACTGTGGTTTTCATATCTGCAAATCTTTGCAGGGGCTGCAGAAAATTAAGAGTTTGAAGAAAGGTGACTTCAAGCTCTATGGCGCTGGAGGAGAGTCTATCCAGGCAGAAGCTGTAGGGACAAATATATTGAAGTTACCTTATGGAAAGATCTTAGAGCTTACAAATTATTATTATATGCCTAAGATCATTAGAAATATTATATCTATACCCTTGTTATTAAAACAAGGTTATAGTCTTAATGTAACGAGCGAAGGTTGCTCGATCAAATATTCTAATGAAAATATTTGTTTTGGCATATTTAGCAATGGTTTGTTGACTCTATGTTTGGATGAATAATATATTTCATATTGATGAAAATAGAAAAATGTAAGAGAGATGACATAAATAATACTTTACTTTGGCATTGTCGATTAGGTCATATTAGTGAGGCTAGGATTAACAAGTTATACAAAGAAAAGTTCTTTGATCCTTTTGATTATGAATCATTGGGAACTTGTGAATCATGCCTCATGGGTAAAATGACCAAGATTCCATTTAGTGGACATAGAGAAAGGACAAATGAGTTATTAGGACTTGTACATACCGATGTATGTGGTCCTATGACAACTCAAGCTAGAGGAGGATACTCTTATTTTATTACATTCACTGATGATTTATCTAGGTTTGGATATGTGTATCTTATGAAACACAAATCAGAAGCCTTTGATAAATTTAAAGAGTATCAAAGTATGGTCGAAAAACAAACTTGGACAATGTATAAAAATCCTTCGATCTGATCGGGGAGGAGAATACTTATCTAGTGAGTTTCTTGACTATCTTAAATTTAAAGGGATTCTCTCTGAATGGACACCTCCTTATACACCATAATTAAATGGTGTAGCCGAAAGAAAAAATCATACCTTATTAGATATGGTACGGTCCATGATGTGCTTCACTGATTTACCTATTTTCTTCTGGGGTCATGCTCTGGAGACTGCAATTTACATCTTGAATAGAGTACCTTCTAAATCTGTATCTAGTACTCCATATGACATATGGAGAAGTAAGAAACCTAATCTTAAGTATCTTAAGATATGGGGTTGTCCAGCTTATGTCAAAAGAAATTTTGGACATAAACTTGATGCTAGATCAGACAGATGTCTATTTATAGGATATCCTAGAAATAGTATAGGATATTTATTCTACCATCCTACTGAACAAAAGGTATTTGTAAGTAGGCATGCCATTTTCATGGAAAAAGAATTTATCCTAGAAAAGGGCAGTGGCAGAAATATTGAACTTAGTGAAGTTCAAGAAAATCAAATAGAAATTTCTCAACCATATAATCACATAAAAGAACCAGAACACATAACTCCTATCCGTAGGTCTAAAAGAGTAAGAAATACACCTGTAAGGTATGGGTTCATTATTGAGAACAATGAAGCCCAAGTCATTGAGAATGACGAACCTCTGACCTATACGGAAGCAGTCAAAAGTAAGGACTCTTACAAATGGCTGGCTGCCATGCAATCCAAAATAGAATCCATGCACACCAACAAAGTATGGACTTTGGTGGATGCACCAAAGGATATAAATCCTATTGGATGCAAATGGATTTTTAAGAAAAAGATTGGAGCTGATGGTCAAATTGAAACCTATAAGGCCAGATTGGTGGCTAAGGGTTTTAGGCAAAAATAGGGGATTGATTATGATGAAACATTTTCACCTATTGCCATGCTCAAATCTATTCGGATTATGCTTGCTATAGCAGCATACCACGACTATGAAATATGGCAAATGGATGTAAAGACTGCCTTCCTTAATGGTTTCCTTGAGGAGGAAGTCTATATGTCACAGCCAGAAGGATTTGAGTCAAATGAGAGACCAAATCAGGTATGCAAACTTAAGAGATCCATTTATGGATTAAAGCAAGCATCAAGGAGTTGGAACATCCATTTTGATGAAATAGTAAAAGAGTTTGGTTTTATCAAGAATGTTGATGAACCATGTGTGTACAAGAAAACTAGTGGAAGAACCATAGTCTTCTTGGTTCTGTATGTAGATGACATACTCCTCATTGGGAATGATATCCCAATGTTACAATCAGTCAAATTATGGCTATCAAATAAGTTTTCCATGAAAGATTTGGGAGAAGCATCCTATATACTAGGAATAAAGATCTATAGAGATAGATCTAAGAGGATGCTAGGCTTGTCCCAATCAAGGTACATTGACTTAATACTGAAAAGATTCAGTATGGATGGGAGTAAAAGAGGTTATTTACCCATGAGTCAAGGCATACATCTCTCTAAAAAGATGTCTCCAAAGACACCAGAAGAGAGAAATAGAATGTGTTCTATTCCTTATGCTTCGGCTGTTGGATCAATAATGTATGCCATGTTATGTACAAGGCCTGATGTTGCTTATGCTTTAGGCATTGCAAGTAGATTTCAAGCTGATCCAGGAGAGGATCATTGGAAAGCTGTGAAAAATATTCTTAAGTACTTAAGAAGGACTAAAGATATTTTTCTTGTATATGGTGGTTCTGATCTTAAACTAGAAGCATATTCTGACTTCTAGTTTTCAATCAGACCCAGATGATAGCAAATCCATTTTAGGGTATGTCTTTACTCTGAATGGTGGAGCAGTGAGTTGGAAGAGTACTAAGCAACCAACTGTAGCTGACTCAACCACTGAAGCAGAATACATAGCTGTAAGTGAAGCCGCCAAGGAAGCTATCTGGATGAAGAAGTTCATCACTGAATTAGGTGTTATTCCTGAAATTGAGAATCCAGTACCACTTTACTATGATAATACTGGAGCTATAGCTCAAGCAAAGGAAACCAAGGTCTCATCATAAATCCAAACACATTCTGAGATGCTTCCATCTCGTTCGAGAAATTATTGAAAGACAAGATGTAGTCATAGAACGAGTGGATACAAAGAACAACATAGCAGACCCATTCACTAAGGCTTTACCACTGCAACTGTTTGATCGCCACCTTGATTGTATGGGATTAAAATATAAGGGCGATTGGCTTTAGTGCAAGTGGGAGATTGAAAGGAATATGCCCTCAAGCCAATTTATTTTTGGGATGTTCTTTGTCTTCCAGACTCATGTAATGACATTTTTAATAAATAAAGGCATTTATTTCATCATATGCAGTGTCTTATTATTTATTTAAGATTATGATGAACCCTATAAATTAGGGCTATGATTTTAGGATTATGATGAGATCATACTAGTGAGACCTAAAATCTTAAAACCCTAATTTAAATATTCCTAGTCAATGGGACATTGAGTTAGGGATCAATGTTTTTCGGTAAGACTAGCACATTCTTTGTATGCTCGATTGAGAGGATGATTGATCTCACAATAACTTGTGTATGACACTAATACAAGAATGTGGGTGCTCATTAGAGAATGAGTTCACTGAATTGATCCAAATTGAGAATATCTAATGGAGTCTTATCTACATGTCAATAGATGATTCTCATAGTGGAATTTGTGCATGTAATCTTTTGACCTGAAACTACCATAGAATCTTATATATATAAATCCATATTTTGGTTCATACTCATTCATGACTCAGTTATGTATGGGATGATTGCTATATTTTGGTTCATAGTCTGATGATCGCTATATATTCACTAAATAGAATTTTCTCTAAAACCATTTCTACCACACCGTCATAATAAGAAATCAAGTTTGAATTATCTCAGAATTTGGGATTGTCCAGCCATGTCAAGAGATAACAGGCAAACAAATTAGATTCTAGGTTCTTTAGAGCTTGGTTTATTGGATATCCTAAAGAGTCATTAGGATATTATTTCCATCTCCTAGAAGATCACAATGTAATTGTGAGTCGACATGCCATCTTTTTTGAAAAATAGTTTATTCAAGATTATGGCATCAAAAGGCAGATTAGGCTCAAGAAGAAAGTCTCCCAAGAGTCACGAGCTAAGGAACTTATGGAACCCAATCAGATTAAGCCAAACTAGACACTATCTCCTCCACCTCATAGATCAAATAGAATTTTTCATCCTATTGAAAGGTATTTAGGTACTATCTCAGAAGATGTAGAAAAAATATTCCTCACAAAAAATGGGGTTCATGATGATGATCCCAAAACCTATGATGAGGCGATATCAAATATCGACTCTGAGAAATGGTTAGAAGAAATGAAGTTAGAGATTGACTCAACATGTTCAAATCATTTTTGGACCTTGGTAGGTCCACCTAAAGATATAGTACCTATTGGATGTAAATGGATCGTCAAGAGAAAGATAGGTGCTGATGGGAATGTAGAGATATTCAAAGCAAGGCTTGTAGTGAAAGGGTATAGTCAGCACGAAGACATTGACTATCAAGATACTTTTTCGCCAGTAGCCATGCTCAAGTTCATTCGCATATTGCTTGCTATTGCAGCCTATTTCGATTATAAAATATGACAGATAGACGTGAAAATGGTGTTCTTAAATGAATATCATGGGAAAGATATCTATATAGAATAGCCGCTAGGTTTCACATCCAATGATGATTATCACAAGGTATGCAAGTTGTAAAGGTCCATATATGGACTTAAGCAAGCATCTCGAAGCTGGAATTCTCATTTCAATGATATAATCAAATCATTTGAATTCATCAATAACGAGGAGAAGCCCTGTATTTTTAAAAAGATCAGTGGGAAGTACTATTGTCTTCCTCGTATTATACATGGATGACATCCTTCTAATTGAAAATGATATTCCTATGTTGATTACAATCAAAATGTAATTGTCTATGGTGTTCTCTATGAAAGATCTAGGAGAGGCATCCCTTATTCTGAAAAATTAAGGTCTATAGGGATAGATCGAATAGGATGCTAGGTCTCTCATAGAAAATGTACATAGAGGAGGTGCTGAAAAGGTTCGACAATAAAAACTCCAAGATGGATTTAGTACCCTATAGACATGGCATTCATCTCTCCAAAAAAATATGCCCTAACACACCTGAGGAGATTGAACGCATGAGCAAGATCCCTTATGCTTTGGTAATAGGGAGCCTAATGTATGCCATGCTACATACACGACCTGATATTGCCCATGCTGTGAGTGTCACGAGTAGATATCAGTTGAATCCAGATGAAGAGCACTGAACTTTTGTGAAATGCATCCTTAAGTACTTGAGAAGGACTAGGGATATATTTCTAATTTTTGGTAATGGAGAACTCCAGGTCCAAGGATATACAAACTCAGATTTTATGTCCAACATAAATGCTCAAAAGTCAACATTTGGAAGTCTATTTATTTATAATGATGGAGCTGTCAGTTGGAAGAGTTCCAAGCAGATGGTGATAGTAGACTCCATCATGAAAGAAGTGTACATCGCTGCATCGAAGGCTGCAAAGGAGGCATTATGGTATAAAAAGTTCATCACAGAGCTTAAAGAGATGCCATCAGATGTCGTACCTCTGTACTGTGATAATAATAGCGCCATGGCCCTCGCTAAGGAGCCGAGGTCTCACCAAAAATCTAAGCACATCGAGCGGTGATACCACCTCATCCACGATTACCTCGAAAAGGGATACATTGAGATCAAGAGAGTCGACTTCGTAGACAATGCAACAGACCCAATTATGAAGCCGCTGGGCTAGCAGAAGATCGAAGCCCACCTTGAGAAGATGGGACTTAGATTTATAGCCAATTATTTTTAGCTCAAGTGAGAGTTTGTTAGATGTGTGCCCTAAAAGCCAGATTGGCTAAACACTTGTAATACACTTTTAAGAATAATTTTATAATTTTAACTATAAATTAATAAAATAATTATTTTTTATCATAGTGTGTATTTAAAGTGTTAGTGATATATCCTTTGAGTTAATGATAATGATAATTCATATTTTTAAGAGTTGAAAATTTAAGACATGAATTTTCATAATTAACTCATAAACTGCTCTCGAACTGTAGGATCATCATGAGGATGATGATCGATCCGAAAGATTGGTGTATGATCACTTTTTTGAGGATAGATGTATCTTGAGTCTATGGTGTGGAGACACCAGAGCGATAGTATAGGTACTCGTTAGAGAACGAGGGCACTAAGCATGACCACCTCGAGCAATCATAAAGGAGTCTACCTTCTCATCAATGACTGGCTCAATGTTGTAGTGGTGTGTGTGGTTCTTTAATCTGAGGTGCATCGATAGTTCACCTTAATGGTATTATAGTTTGACTACACCATAACTCAATCTCCTAGCCATTCGGAATCCTAAGGTCTATGTTGGCTATAGAATATTCATTGTAGGAATTGAATTGCACCAACAGGAGATCTATCTACCTCGATAGATAAGAAGTATTCCTATGATAATCATAAGATTGAGTTCTTAAGCCCATGGCCATGGTAGAGTGAAGATAATAGAAAGAGTTTCTATTAGGGTTTTCATATTGGACTCAAATCAAATTATTAATTCATATGATGGATGTTGGGTTTGATGAGTCACCTTAACCCTAATCCTATTAGGACTCAAGATAGAAAAATCCAATCACACAGATAGCTGCACCGAGAAGTTTACTTTCAGCTTTAATGGATTGCCACCATATACTGCAAGGTGTCATTGGTGGATTTTGCAAGCAATTAGAACGATCTTGATGATCGATCATTCTAATTGTATGAATCAGAAAAGTTCTGATCCATCGAAAGGTGTTTTGATAATGTTGATGGAAGAAATCATCACATATCTCATTAGCATACAAAATTGAACCTTATTAGGTTACACAAATAATGGTTTGGGTTTGGATGTCACCAATTGAGCTAACCCAGTTCAATTGATTTAGATTAGATCCAATTATGTTCAAGGTAGTTATGCTAGCACACGATTGAGCCTGGCTTTCTCCTTTTGAAATCTTTCTAATTCATCGCAACCGAGTCAAATTTGATTTGATATATTTTTGTATCTTAAATGGGTTATTTTTATCTAATTGGAATAGGTCTAGGTCAGATGAATTATAGAAATTAAATCCATTCCTAGTGCAATTGGATTAGGGTCAAAAGTTGACCAAATTGAGAGAATTGTGGTCACCTAATTAGATACTTCTAGAAAATTTTCCAAAAATTTTTTTGATCTAATTTTTGGATATGCCGATAGGGCTTGAGTCATTGCTATGGGTGTTCCAAATTTTATGATTTATGGTGGTGTTTTGTCTGGGTTTAGATAGAGTTTGATTTGTATCAAACTCTTGAGGGAAGAGTCCTAGGCGTAATGGACTCTTCCTTTATATACTCATGTTGCCTACTTTTTGAATCATTTTTTGGTGACAAAACTATATGGGATCTAGGGGTTTCATGTTGGAAAATAAGTCCTAGAGTTCCAGTGATCAAATAAGTATGTTATTTGGTCAAAGTGGGATACTATACGACATTGGTTTTTAAACCTTTCTCATGCCAAAGGATGTATCGCATGATTTTATTTTCCATGCAGAGGTGCTGTCATTCCATACCATATCCCACACCCCCTCTATCTTCTCTCTCCCTCTCTTCTACGTGCCTAAAAATTTAGGCATAAATTTGAGTTGAAGGTCAATGATTTTTGGCACAAGATTCAGGATCTACACGACAGTTTTCGTAAGACGGATGGGCTGCCTTCAAAAATAGTTTTGAAGGATCTATAGATTAGATTCAGATCTGATCTTTGGATGAAGAGATTCATGAGGAGAAGATGTTTAGATCTTGCTTAAGTGGATATTGGTAGAGGCCAGGCGCGTGTGTGGCTCCTTCCAGAACCTTAGGAACCAACAGGATCATCATAGGATAATTAGATTACCCAATTAGGTACTTAAAGTTAAATCTAATTTAATTTAAATTTTTAATTTTTTAATATCATATCACCATGATCAGAATATGAAGAACTCTTAGATTTGATTGGATCATAGAAATTTTTATAGAAAAATGTACCTCAGATCTGGATGGTCTTGTGGTGGAAAATTAGATTTTTCCTTCATGTGGGCACCTCCGAAACCACCGAGGATCTTAGCCTCCTCTGAGCCTACTGCGATGCTTCATGGATTAACCATCTCCATCACCCCCAGGGCTTCATAAATCCATGCTTTGGTCAAATTGTTGAATGCATCCTCGACTACTTCCCCATCTTCCTACCATCGAAAGATGTATAATCGCTTCTTCAGCCTTCCTTCAACTATTATCCCTTGAGAAACCTCTCTTCAATCATTAAACGGCCCCATACTATCCATCTTCTTAGAGAATCCTGATGCTTCCTACCGAGATACCTTCCTCAGCTACTGCACCACTGACCCTCTCTTAGCCCTGCATCTCTAAGGAAGTGCTACTACAACACTCTAGTACTTCCTGCCTATCACCAAATCATCATACACCCCAGCCTTTCCACCAAGACCGATCAATAAATCATGCACCCAAACTTTCCACCCTAAGAAAAATTCCTTCATGTTAATCCTCTCAACCTCCATCTATAACCTACTACTCCTGGTTGGCCAAACTACATCTATAACAAAGGCAGATCTAAGACATACTGTGGAATACTTGTGCAGATTCTTGATTTTATCTTGTATGACTTCTTCTTTTTTACGCACAAGCTGGCTTTGATATCAAATGTAGATCCTCGTATTACTCTGATACCAATTGTTGGGGCAGCATCCTGGCATTATCTAGCTCTAATGCCAATTATTGCAGAAATCCCTGATCTTTAGTATGGACCTGGAGAGATCTTTGATGTTCTCTAAGGATAGTATACCACCGATCCACCACTTGGATCTATGATCGGATGCCTCTCTCTTAGGGCTTGAGGGAGGCACACCCCCTCTCTAAGGCTTCTTTAAGAACCCTGGCCAACAACACTAGAGAAAAGAGAGAAGAGAGATTAAGGAAGAAAAGATCTATGATGAAATACTAATATAATCTAACGTTATAAACCTAGCACTCCTCGTACACATAGGATTACACGGGTGTTAGATATATGTGCCCTAGAAGCCAGAATTGGCTGACACTTGTAATACACTTCTAGGGGCAAAATTATAATTTTGACTATAATCAATAAAATGGGTTATTTTCTATCACATATGTGTATTTAGTGTCTGTGATACATCCTTTGAGTTAATGGTAATGATAATTCATATTTTCAAGAGTTGAAAATTTAAGACATGAATAATCATTATTAACTCATAAAATGCTCCCGACCATAGGATCATCACGAGGATGGTGATTGATCCGGAAGGTTGGTGTACAATCGCTTCTCTTTAGTAGATGAGTCTTGAGTCTACGGTGTGGAGACACCGGAGCGAGAGTACAGGTACTCGTTAGAGAACGAGGGCACTGAGCGTGACCACCTCGAGTAGTCATTAGGAAGTCTACCTTCTCGTCAATGACTGACTCGATGCTGCAGTAGTGTGTCTGGTTCTTTGACCTGAGATGCATCGGCAGTTCACCTTGAGGGTGTTATAGTTTGACTACACCATTACTCGGTCTCCTAGCCATATGGAACCCTGAGGTGTATGTTGGCTATAGCATGTTCATTGTAGGAACTGGATTGCATCAAGATGGAATCTATCTACCTCGGTGGTAGAGGAGCAGCCCTATGATGATCATGAGAATCAAGTCCAGAAGTCCCATGGCCATGGCAGAGTGAAATAATAGAAAGAGTTTCTATTTAGATTTTCACATTGGACTCGAATCGAATGATTACATCATATGACAGAGACTAGGGTTTGACGAGTTCACCTTAACCCTAATCTGATCGGGGCTCAAGATAGAAGAACTTAATCACACAGGTAGCTGCACCAAGAGGTTCGCATTCAGCTCTGATGGGTTGCCACCATATACTGCTAGGTGTCACTGGTGGATTTTGGGAGCAATTAGAATGATTTAGATGATCGATCATTCTAGCTGTTCGAATCAGAAGAGTTCTGATCCATCGAAAGGAGTTTCGATGATGTCGATGATAGAGATCATGACATATCCCATTACCATACAGAACTAAACCTAACTGGGTCACACAAACAAGGGTTTGAATCTGGTGATCATCAATTGAACTGATCTAGTTCAATTGATCTGAATGAGATTCAATTAGGTTCAAGAAAATCGTGCTAGCACTCGATTGAACCTAACGTTCTTCTTTTACTATCATAAATAAGTTGTCCTGACTGAGCCAAAGGAGTTTGTGCTCAATCAGAGGCCTTCATATGGTCTGACTGGAGGTTGTCCAAGTCAGAAAAGGTTGTCTTATTTTGTAAGACATTACCTGCCATTTTTGGTCACCTGCCATTTCTTGTTCTTTGACTTTGGTCAAAAGTCTACCTTTGACTGGTCAAATATTTGACCATTGACACTTTGACTTTTGACCACATGTCATGCACCTATTGGAGAGCTGGTGGGGGCCTGTCCCCCTGCCAGAACCTGGCAAGGAGAAGGGCGCACGCCAAGGCCCTTGGCGTGTGCCCAAGTTGGAGGCGCCTAGGAGTCCTTGTTGGACAAGGACTCCATCTCCTTTTTGGATTCCAATTAGAGTTCTCCTAAGAATCCAAGTTTGACTGGTCTTAGGCACCCTCTAAGGAGGAATCCAGGGGACTCTATTCCCACCAATCAGATTTAGATCTGATTTCACAAAGGGTTGTGATTGGTTGGGAAGAAGAGGAGTTGGATCACAAGCTTAGTCTATAAATAAGACCCTGCGCCCAACTCAAAAGTAATTGAAAACAATTCCCACGCCCCAAGGCTGCCTCTCCCCTCCTTCCTCCATGCCAAACCCACCTTCTCCCTCTCCTCTCCACGTCCAAAAGAGTTTTGGACTTGGTTGGTGCGATTCAGATCAAGGAAAGGCGATCAAAAGCTAAGAAGGCTGCGCTGCTGCAAAGGACGACTGCTGATCTTCAAAAGAGTTTTGAAGATCCTCCAGATCAGATCCAGATCTAATTTTTGGAGATGTGATAGAGAAGAAGAGGATCTCCAGATCCAACCCGAGTGGATACCGGTAGAGGCCAGGCGCTTGCGTGGCTAGATCCAGAACCTTCCGCTGCAATCAGGATCATCAACAGGGTAATAGGATTACCCAAATCAAGGTAAATTAAATTTGATTTAATTTATCTTATTTTATTTTATTTATTAAAATAATAAGAATTAGATCTAAAACATATCAAGATCTGATTAGGATCAAGAAAGAAAAAAATTTTTGAAATATATCTCTTGATCTGATCAGATCTGGACGAACCTGGACCGGGAAAAAATCAGGATTTTCCCTTCAACTGGTATCAGAGCCATGGTTCTAAAAGTTGTTTAGATCTGATTTTAAATTTATTTTAATTAGAAAATAAAGTGATTTTAGATGTCACATGAGATGTGATCAGATCTGAAATCAGAAAAAATTAAAATTAAATGATTTGGATCTAAGATTAGAAAATATGCATGACTAGTTCTAAAATAGAATAGTTCTATAGAATAGTCTTGCATGTTTTTGATTTAATCTGATTAAATCATATTTTAGATCTATTTATTTACTATTTTTTGATATTATAAGTGTTATAATAACATCTAAAAAATAGCAAATAAAAATTATTTAATTTTAAATATCATATGAGATATGATTGATGCATGTCTAGACTAGTTGTAGAATAGTTCTACATAATTGTCTAGATTAGAATTTATTTTGATTAGATCAATTTAAATCTAATTTTTTAGATTATTATGAGATAATTTAGATCTAAAAAACATGCATGATTCGATACATGAGATGTATGCAAAATATGCCATGATTAGATCTAATTTGTATATGAGATATATGATATAGATCTAAAACTGTTTTGTAGTATTGCATGTTCCTGATTAAGGCGTTCCTCTTGGCCGTCCGGTCATAAGAACGAAGAAGAAGGGTTTAAAGGCCCTCTCTTTCCCATTCGATGGGGTGTTCTTATGATGTGTAGGGGTGCTGCGTGTTCGTCCTTAATCAGAAACCCAAAACTTACTTTCTGCAAAACCCTAGATCCTGAAACCCTAGGATTTATTGTGCATATTTTGTTTATGAACCCTACTTAATTAAGAATTAAGATTTATGGAATATTAATTAGGTCTAAAATTGAGAATTTCAGATCTAAGACATATTCATAATACTGGGTTCGGGCTTGGGTAGCTCAATTAGGTCTAAGCGGTTGATCAAACCGAATCAAGAGTTGGTTAGATGGGATCAACAATGCTTAAATTGACCAGCCTAATAGGATTAAGTCTGGGTCAAGATCGAGTCACGATCAAGGCAAGACCTAATTAGGCTCAGAGGTTAGAGTCTGGATTGTAGGCTAACCCAATTGGTTCTGACTCAACAATTTGGTGTCTAAGGTAAGTTTGGCACATACGACCGACTGGTTTTTAATTGGAAGCTACTCGACCTGAATGCATTCTTGTACGAGTTAATGGCATATTCCTTCCACCGGTCTCACTTACCTGGCCATATCTGTTGACACAGTTCTGATCTGAGGTGGTCAATAATCCGAGCTAACCCATGCCACTAGGTTAGTCATAATTGTTATGACTATGACCAAGTCTAGTTTAATGAGACCTGAATCAATTCTCCCTAAGAAAAGATTAAGTCTGAGGTCTTCCACCATTGTAGATGTGCGGGCCCTTCCCGGGGTTGATTGTTCTCGGCTGGATACAGTGGCTCAGTTGCACCGGGAAGATGCAACCATGTCTATTAGGCATTGGATGCTATGGGCTGGAGGATGAGTTGGGCTCAATATTTCGGATACGGTGAGAGACTCAATTAGGAACCCAGTCTATGCAAATGGTGGGTCTGACTTAACTAAGGAGTGGATCAATATTCCGGATACGGTGAGATTCATGAATTAGAGACCAAGTTTGGGTGCACCATGATTAGAGAATCATTGAACAAGAGTTGTTCACTCATTGGCTAACCCATCACCAATAACTGTTAGGTGAGGTGATGAGTCAGTTGGTGAGACCGCACCACCCACTAGAAATCATTAATCGTGGAGATTTTTGCATCTCTACAGAGGGAGTGTAGGGATCCGAGAAAATAGTGGGAGCTAATTTGTTTAAAAATAAAATCCCTAAATAAATTGGTCAAGTCATAAATTACAGTATCTAACTAGAATCTTTGACTCTCTACAGAAAAATGTCTGCGTCCAACCCATTGGCACGTATCCTGGACACACATAGACTGACTGGACCCAATTATAAAGATTGGCTCAGGAACTACAAAATTATTTTGGGTTCCGAGAAGTTAACCCATGTTTTGGACCAGGACCCTCCCACCTTACCAGCCCGTCCATCCACTGAACAGAGAGCGTCTCTGGAAAAATGGATAGACGAAGATAATAAGGCCAGATATTACATGTTGGGCTCGATGTCTGATGAGCTCCAGCGCCAACATGAAGATATCGGGACTGCTCGCCAAATGTTGGCTCACCTGCAGGAGATGTTTGGTGAACAGAGTCGCGCAGCCAAATATCAAGTCACGAAATGACTTTTTAAGGCTAAGATGCGTGATGGGCAGTCAGTCCAAGATCACTGTCTGACAATGATCAAGGACATGGAAGAGCTTGAGAAGCTCGGTGTGAAGTTGGAGACTTGGATCTGCAGAACGATATTATTCTGCAATCCTTGACTGATGCATATGGGCAATTCATCATGAATTACCACATGCATAAACTTCAAAATTCCTTGGCCGAATTAATGAATATGCTGGTTACCGCTGAGCTTTCTATGAAAGGTTCTAAAGGCTCAGTTCTTGCTATGGAACGGACTTCTTCCAAAAGAAAGTCTTATGGAAAGAAAAAGAAGTCTGTGAAAAAGCAAAAGGTGGAAGGATCAAAGAAGAAGAAGGCAGAACCGAAGAAAAGGTCCGATGGCAAAGGAAAGTGTTTCCATTGCAACAGCGACGGCCATTGGAAGCGGAACTGCCCTACTTACCTGGCCACCCTGAAGAACAAGAAGGAAGGTCCTTCTGGAGGTATGCTCGTTATTGAGTCTAACCTTACGGTTTCTTCTGCATCCAGTTGGGTGCTTGACTCTGGTTCTAGTGCTCATCTGTGCACTTCCATGCAGGGTCTTGAGGATAGCAGGAGGCTGAGGGATGGAGACATGATCCTACGCATCGGTAATGGAGCAAGAGTTGCTGCAGTAGCCGTGGGAACATACCCTCTTCGATTACCATCTGGTTTAGACTTAGTTTTGAAAGACTGTTATTATGTGCCTGCAGCTAGCAGGAATTTGATTTCTGTTTCATGCTTAGCACAAGAAGGCTTATGTGATTACCTTCTTTAAGGACCATTGTAACATTCTTTATGAAAGAAATAAAATTGCAAATGGTTTCCTTATTAATGGTCTTTATCAGCTACATATTGATGTACCTATTCTAACTATCGAGCAAAACGTGAATGCCAAACGACCTAGGGATAGTCCAAACGACAGATATCTATGGCACCTGAGATTAGGTCATATAGCAGAAGATAGGATCAACAAATTGGAGAAAAATGGGCTATTGAGTCCATTGACTTTTGAGTCATATCCAACTTGTGAATCTTGTCTTCAAGGCAAAATGACTAAACTCCCTTTTGTTGGACATGGGGAGAGGGCCACAGATCTCCTTGCCCTAGTACATACTGATGTGTGCGGCCCATTTGATGTGCCGGCTAGAGGCAATTTTGTCTACTTCATTACCTTTACCGATGATCTGTCTAGGTATGGGTATGTGTATCTTATGAGACACAAGTCTGAAGCTTTTGAAAAGTTCAAAGAATTCAGACATGAAGTAGAAAAACAAACTGGAAAAATCCCATTAAGGTTCTTCGATCAGATCGAGGAGGTGAATACCTTAGCCAAGGAATTCCTAGACTATCTTAAGGAAAATGGCATAGTCTCTCAATGGACTCCACCAGGAACACCTCAACTCAACGGGGTTTCAGAACGGAGAAATCGGACTCTATTGGATATGGTTCGATCCATGATGAGCTTCACAGACCTCCCTGATTTTCTTTGGGGACACTTCATTGTTAACTTCAATTTATCTACTGAATAGGGTTCCCTCTAAAACCGTTCCTACCACACCGTATGAGATATGGCACGGTAAGAAACCAAGTCTGAGTCATCTCAGAATTTGGGGTTGTCCGGCTCATGTCAAAAGACAACAAGCGGACAAGTTAGAGTTTAGGTCCTTCAGAGCTCGATTCATAGGATATCCTAAAGAGTCATTAGGATACTATTTCTACATTCCAGAAGACCACAATGTGATTGTGAGTCGACATGCCATCTTTCTTGAAAAATAGTTTATTCAAGATAGCGGCATTGGAAAGCAGATTAAGCTTGATGAGAAAGTCTCACAAGTACAACGAGCTAAGGACCAATTGGAACCAAATCAGGTTGAGCCAATAAGAACACTACCTCCTCCACCTCGTAGATCGGAAAGAGTTTTCCCGTCCCCCTGAAAGATACTTAGGTATTATTTCAGAGGAAGTAGAGGAAAATGTTCCTCATAGTAGGTAATGGTGCTCATGGTGATGATCCCAAAACCTACAACGAGGCGATATCAGATATCGACTCCGAGAAATGGCTAGAGGCAATGCAGTCAGAAATTGACTCGATGCACTCAAACCAAGTCTGGACCTTGGTAGATCCACCAGAAGGTATAGTACCTATTGGGTGTAAATGGATCTTCAAGAGAAAGATTGGTGCAGATGGGAATGTGGAGACATTCAAGGCTAGACTAGTGGCAAAAGGTTATAGTCAACGCGAAGGCATTGACTATCAGGATACCTTTTCCCAGTGGCTATGCTAAAATCCATCCGCACATTGCTTGCCATTGCAGCCTATTTCGATTATGAAATATGGCAAATGGACGTGAAAACGGCATTCTTAAATGGATATCTTGAGGAAGATATCTATATGGAACAGCCGCTAGGTTTCACATCCAGTGATACTGATCACAAGGTTTGCAAGCTGCAAAGGTCCATATATGGACTTAAGCAAGCATCTCGGAGCTGGAACACTCATTTTCAATGATGTGATCAAAAAGTTTGGTTTCATCAAAAATGAAGAGGAACCATGTGTTTTCAAAAAGGGTCAGTGGGAGCGCTGTTGTCTTCCTCGTATTGTACGTGGATGACATCCTCCTTATTGGGAATGATATTCCCATGTTGACATCAGTCAAATTATGGTTGTCCAAGGAATTCTCCATGAAAGACCTAGGTGAAGCATCCTTTATTCTAGGAATTAAGGTCTATAGGGATAGACCGAATAGGATGCTAGGACTTTCACAGAAGATGTACATAGAGGAAAGTACTAAAGAGGTTTAGTATGGAAAACTCTAAGAGGGGATTAATACCCTTCAGACATGGTATTCATCTTTCCAAGAAGATGTGCCCCAGCACACCTGAGGAAATAGAACGCATGAGCAAGATCCCTTATGCTTCTGCAATAGGGAGCCTCATGTATGCCATGCTATGTACACGACCTGATATAGCCCATGCTGTGAGTGTCACAAGCAGATATCAGTCAAATCCAGGTGAAGAACACTGGACTTCTGTGAAATGTATCCTTAAGTACTTGAGAAGAACTAAGGATATGATGTTGGTCTTTGGTAATGGAGAACTCCAAGTCCAGGGATACACAGACTCGGATTTCATGTCCGATATAGATGATCGAAAGTCGACATCTGGAGTCTGTTTGTGTGCAATGGTGGAGCTGTCAGCTGGAAGAGTTCCAAGCAAACGGTGATAGCAGATTCCACCATGGAAGCAGAATATATCGCTGCATCAGAGGCTGCGAAGGAAGCATTCTGGTACAAGAAGTTTGCTGCAGAAATTGGAGTAATGCCATCAGATGCCATTCCTCTATACTGCGACAACAATGGCGCCATAGCCCTTGCTAAGGAGCCGAGGTCTCACCAAAAATCCAAGCATATTGAGCGGCGATACCACCTCATCCGCGATTACCTCGAGAAGGGTTACGTCGAGGTCAAGAGAGTCAACTCCACAGATAATGTGGCAGACCCACTTACAAAGCCGTTGGGCCAGCAGAAGATCGAAGCCCACCTTGAGAAGATGGGACTTAGACTTGTAGCCAATTGGCTTTAGGACAAGTGGGAGATTGTTAGATATATGTGCCCTAGAAGCCAGAATTGGCTGACACTTGTAATACACTTCTAGGGGCAAAATTATAATTTTGACTATAATAAATAAAATGGGTTATTTTCTATCACATATGTGTATTTAGTGTCTGTGATACATCCTTTGAGTTAATGGTAATGATAATTCATATTTTCAAGAGTTGAAAATTTAAGACATGAATAATCATTATTAACTCATAAAATGCTCCCGACCATAGGATCATCACGAGGATGGTGATTGATCCGAAGGTTGGTGTACAATCGCTTCTCTTTAGTAGATGAGTCTTGAGTCTACGGTGTGGAGACACCGAAGCGAGAGTACAGGTACTCGTTAGAGAACGAGGGCACTGAGCGTGACCACCTCGAGTAGTCATTAGGAAGTCTACCTTCTCGTCAATGACTGACTCGATGCTGCAGTAGTGTGTGTCTGGTTCTTTGACCTGAGGTGCATCGGCAGTTCACCTTGAGGGTGTTATAGTTTGACTACACCATTACTCGGTCTCCTAGCCATATGGAACCCTGAGGTGTATGTTGGCTATAGCATGTTCATTGTAGGAACTGGATTGCATCAAGATGGAATCTATCTACCTCGGTGGTAGAGGAGCAGCCCTATGATGATCATGAGAATCAAGTCCAGAAAGTCCATGGCCATGGCAGAGTGAAATAATAGAAAGAGTTTCTATTTAGATTTTCACATCGGACTTGAATCGAATGATTACATCATATGACAGAGAACTAGGGTTTGACGAGTTCACCTTAACCCTAATCTGATCGGGGCTCAAGATAGAAGAACTTAATCACACAGGTAGCTGCACCAAGAGGTTCGCATTCAGCTCTGATGGGTTGCCACCATATACTGCTAGGTGTCACTGGTGGATTTTGGGAGCAATTAGAATGATTTAGATGATCGATCATTCTAGCTGTTCGAATCAGAAGAGTTCTGATCCATCGAAAGGAGTTTCGATGATGTCGATGATAGAGATCATGACATATCCCATTACCATACAGAACTGAACCTAACTGGGTCACACAAACAAGGGTTTGAATCTGGTGATCATCAATTGAACTGATCTAGTTCAATTGATCTGAATGAGATTCAATTAGGTTCAAGAAAATCGTGCTAGCACTCGATTGAACCTAACGTTCTTCTTTTGCTATCATAAATAAGTTGTCCTGACTGAGCCAAAGGAGTTTGTGCTCAATCAGAGGCCTTCATATGGTCTGACTGGAGGTTGTCCAAGTCAGAAAAGGTTGTCTTATTTTGTAAGACATTACCTGCCATTTTTGGTCACCTGCCATTTCTTGTTCTTTGACTTTGGTCAAAAGTCTACCTTTGACTGGTCAAATGTTGACCATTGACACTTTGACTTTTGACCACATGTCATGCACCTATTGGAGAGCTGGTGGGGGCCTGTCCCCCTACCAGAACCTGGCAAGGAGAGGGCGCACGCCACCCTTGGCGTGTGCCCAAGTTGGAGGCGCCTAGGAGTCCTTGTTGGACAGGGACTCCATCTCCTTTTTGGATTCCAATTAGAGTTCTCCTAAGAACCAACTTTGACTGGTCTTAGGCACCCTCTAAGGAGGAATCCAGGGGACTCTATTCCCACCAATCAGATTTAGATCTGATTTCACAAAGGGTTGTGATTGGTTGAGAAGAAGAGGAGTTGGATCACAGCTTAGTCTATAAATAAGACCCTGCGCCCAACTAAAAGTATGATTGAATCACAATTCCCCACGCCCTAAGGCTGCCTCTTCCCTCTTCCTCCATGCCAAACCCACCTTCTCCCTCTCCTCTCCACGTCCAAAAGAGTTTTGGACTTGGTTGGTGCGATCCAGATCAAAGAAAGGCGATGAAAGCTAAGAAGGCTGCACTGCTGCAAAGGACGACTGCTGATCTTCAAAAGGAGTTTTGAAGATCCTCCAGATCAGATCCAGATCTAATTTTTGGAGACATGATAGAGAAGAAGAGGATCTCCAGATCCAGCCTGAGTGGATATCCGGTAGAGGCCAGGCACTTGCGTGGCTAGATCCAGAACCTTCCGCTGCATACAGGATCATCAACGGATAATAGGATAATAGGATTACCCACAATCAAGGTAAATTAAATTTGATTTAATTTATCTAATTTTATTTTAATTTTTAAAATAATAATAATCAGATCTAATATATCTCTAATCTGATTAAGATCAAAGAAAAAAATTTTTGAAATATATCTCTTGATCCGATCCGATCTGAATGAACCTGGTCCTGAAAATCAGGATTTTCCTTCATTAGGACCCCTTGGATTAAATTCAATCCAAGATCAAACAGAGAACCCATCTTGTTCTATATGCTACCATCGAGCTAGCTCTATCAGAAGCTGAGCTGGCTTGACTGTATCTTGCCTAAACACTTTCTTTTGTCTGCCTGAGAGGATCAGCTCGATTTTGTCCTGAGTTGGCTCGATCTCTACCTAAGCAGGCTCGGAGCTAGCTCGAACTGCAAATCCAAGCCAACCCACCTATGTGTCAATCCCTTGTCATGGCTGATTCTTCTTTTGGCTTTAGTCCTTTACTCCAGATTGTGTCCCAAGTCTTTGAAGTACGTATGAAGCCCCTTAAGATCCTTAACACTTAGACTTTAAGCTTGTGGAGGGCTGCACACCGTCTCCGTCCTAGGATAACTCCTGTCCTAGTCCTAGGACCACACCTATCCTAGTCTCCTAGAGCCAACATCCTGACTCCTCCCATGGCCTTCCAATGCTTGGGAGAACCATCAATCCTTACAGAAAAGAAGTACCCCTAAGTCTTCATCGATATACTAACTTGAGCTGAAGGCTATGCTTGAGCAGAGGAAGCCTTCAAATTGAATGATGATGAAGCCATAGGAGAGCAGTAGGTAGGCAAATCTAGCAAGCCTACAACTATTGAGAAGCAAAGTGGAGCTCGACCATGCTCCAGAGTCCCTCTTGAGCATAGACGAACTTGAACTCCACCTCAAGCTCATCAACTAAGAAGCCTAGACCAAAGGATGTGGCAAAACTCCCCTTCTAGAAGATTTCATAATTGTACCCCCTAAATACTCCGAAGATCTAAGTGTTGATGGAAATCAAGAAGCAGCTACCAAGATCGGAGAAAATGTGAACTCACCTAGCCAAGCGCAACCCCAACAAGTACTATCTCTACCATCATGACCACAGTCATGACACTCAAGATTGCATTCAGCTCTATGATGAGATCAAGGAGCTAATTAGACAAGGTCGGCTGGACCTCTTTTTACGACGTCGGTCGGAAAGAAGAGAGGATTGGCCAAGAGCCCTACTACAATCCAAACCACCTCGGAGGGATGATCCATAGGAAGATCAGCCTCCGCTTGGGATCATCAATACCATTGCTGAAGGGACATCGATAGGACGAGGTCGGTGGATCAACAGGATTGGCTAAGAAGCAGAGGACTGAGGAACCCATTACTTTTACTAAAAAGGATGTACAAGAGATCCAATTCCCACATAATGATGTGGTTGTAGTTATCTTAAATATTATTGCCTATGATGTACGTCGTGTCTTAATTGATAATGAAAGTTTAGCTGATCTTTTATTTTATGATGCTTTCTTCAAAATGTCAATACCTGATAGGTGGCCTAGGACCTATGAACTCCTTCTTTGATGGGATTCACCAGTGATGCTGTAACAATTGAAGGACTAGTTACCTAGCTAGTTGTAGCGGGTTGGTACCCAAAGCAATCCAAGACCCAAGTGGATTTTTGGGTAGTAAAGGCTCCCTCTTCCTACAATGCAATTCTTGGTCGACCTGGTCTGAATGTACTTCGGGGCTATGGTCTCAACTTATTATTTGAGGATAAAGTTTTTTGGCAGGATATAAAGTCGAAGAAGTTGGAGAAGATCAAGCTCTGGCATGATACTGCTATAGCATTGCCTTACAGGGGAGGAAAACAACTAGATCATTGCCTGGTGCATGGATTGGATGCCCATGATGATTTGACAGAAGAGTAAGGGGGAACCCATCGATGATCTTGTTGTAGTTTCTCTAAACGATGGGCATGAGAATCACATAGTTTAGATTGGCTCCAATTTGCAAGAGAAAGTTAAAAAGTAGCTTGTTGATTTTCTATGAAAGAATGCTGATGACTTTGCCTGGATCCCTATAGATATGCATGGAACTGAATGTAGAGTTGATGCAACATTGTCTGGGTGTAGATCTGAAGTGCTGATCCATGAAGTAGAAGAAGCATAGCTTTACAACTAAGTGGCAAAAGGCAATCGTGGATGAGGTTGGCAAGCTCCTTAAAGCCAAGTTCATCTAGGAGGTGTCCTATCTAGATTGGATTGCAAACATGGTCCCCATCAAGAAGGCAAATGGCAAGTGGAGGATGTGCATCGACTTCATAGATTTGAACAAGGTCTGCCCAAAGGACAAGTATCCCTTGCCTAGAATTGATCAACTAGTGGATACAACTTCGGGCAATGAGCTCGTCACCTTCATGGATGCCTTCTTCGACTATAACTAAATCTGAATGGCAAATAAGATAAGAAGAAAATAGATTTTATTATTGATCATTGATGTGATAGAACCAGATCTAGGGTTTTAGGGCTAGATCTTAAAACTTTTTCAAGATCAGGCAGCGAAAGACTAAAATAAATCAAAATTAATTTTAAATTTTAGAAAATATCCTAGATCTAAGATCTATTACATGATCATGCCATGTTATTAAATCAAAAATTAAAATCTAAAGAAGAAAGTAAAACATGTTGATCACATCAACATGAATATACACTACATCTAATGCAGGTATGAAAATAATAGATCAGATCTATTACCTATGCAAGTTAGATGTTCTAACTTGCTGATCTGGGCTTGAGGATGAAATCTTAGCCCTTTGACTTAATCAAATTTAATTAAATTATATTTAATTAGACTTAATCTTAGCCCTTTGACTTAATCAAATTAAGCCAATTAGCAATCTAATTGCTAATTGATTGTTTAACCTTAGAACGATTGTTAATCGTTGATCAACCATCCAATCGAATCATGAATAATGTGTGTGACCTTATAAGTCCAAACCTAAGATGGTAGCATAAGAATAAATTTTTGTACTAATGAAAGTGACCATCTAGCAATGGTATCCGATAATCGCATAGATCGATTGTGTAGAACAACATCCTTAGAACCTTTACGTATATAGTTTTCATATAATTCATCTCCTTGATCAAAATGCTCTAGGACAACTCAGAGTTCAACTATCAACTCTGATAAGGTTGTTCACATTGTATTTCAAAATATCAAATCCATTTGATGGATTATCCTGACCAAGATTTTGCTATATTAAACTACAGTGATATATTTTTCTCCAACTCTTGGAGTGGTCAATTCAATCTTTATCATACTCTGACTTTGTATATACTTGACTGTACCCAGAAGCCTTTCATTATTGAATTAAAAATTTAGTTAGTCTGGTACCAAAGTACGGTGAGTTGCTTGCAAGTCACTGAGGTGATCTCAAGTCTAAAAGACACTTACACCTATATGCCATCAAAGACATTCTCGATTGCAAAATACTCTATAGTTGATCACATTCAATGACGATGTATCCATATATCTCATCTGTATGCCATACCAATATCTCCACAGTCCTTAGTTAAGAGGACAGCTAACCTATATAGCATACAGCGACCTATGCTCGATAGGCACTCTCATCCTAATTAACAGCCTATCATTTGATCATGAACAGATTTAAGGACTTATCGATTAATCCTCTCTTTATCAAAAATAAATAGTCATAAGAACTTCATCATAATAATGGAGTTCGTTAGAAGATTAATACTTTATGATGAAAAAAATATCAAAAATATATTTTATTTACTAATAAATTAATTATAGATGTAATGTAGCTTAACCATCAACAGGCTAATGATTGGCTTTGGGATATATTTTCTAACAACTTTCACTTATCCTAAAGCTACTCAACACAATATCTAAAATCCATCTTCGACTTATGATTGTCAAACTCCTTTATCTCCAGGGCTTTAGTGAAGTGGTCGACCACATTCACCATTTTGTTGATCTTCTGAAGATCGACATCACCTCGATCCATGATCTCTCAGACTAGGTGGAAGCGGGGCAACATGTGCTTCATCCGCTGGTGTACCTTTTGTTCCTTCGCCTGAGCTATGGCACCAGTACTATCATAGTAGAGCAAGATCAAACCATCTAGGTAGGGTGCTACTCCAAGCTTGATGATAAACTTTCTCAACCACATAGCTTCCTTCACGATATCTGATGCTGCGATGTACTCTACTTCATAAATAGAGTCTGCCATAATATACTGCTTGGAACTCTTTCAGTAGATAGCTCCACCATTTAGAGTAAATATATATCTCGACATGCTTCTACTGTCTTCATGGTCAGATTGAAAGCTAGAGTTTATAAAGCCCACAAGTTTCAGATCTAACTTACCATAAACCAACCATTGGTTCTTAGTATTTCTCAAATACTTAAGGATGGTTTTAACCACTTTTCAGTAGTTTTCTCTAGGATCAGACTGATATCTAATCACTACTTCTAGTAAGTATGCCAAGTCTGGTCTCGTACATGTCATGGCTAAAGGATGCAGTGCAGGGTTTGCAGTGCTACTTTGAAATTTTTTTTTAAAAATAGCTAAAGTATGATAGAAAATAATTATTCTAATTAATTAATTTTTTATCATATCAAAATATTAAGCTCTACACTAAGGATTTAAACATAATATGCATGCATTCATATAGATCTGAAAATAAAACTATGCAGCAAACTCTTTACTACATCTATTTGTTCAGAACACAATACCTTTCTGCAGATAGCTGATCACCATAATTTGAATCCATCAGATAATACTTTGGTATCACACCATAGCCACACATATGTCCGACCACTATGGTTGGTCCACACGAAGCTCCTAGTCCCGATCAGCCCCATTGGAGTGCTAGCTCCTTGTTGGGGCCTTCAATGGCTGATTATGATCGATCCAATTGATCATGTATTTTTTGATTTTTTGGATATTCCAAAAAATCAAAACACAAATATTGGAGGATGATGAAGAGGTGTTTCAAATTTGGTGATGATCCGATGCTCACAGCACTCAATCTCTCCACCCGAACCCAGATTCCTAAATCTAGGATTTCACTCGGCCCAAAAATCCTAACACACTAAAAATCCTATCATGCCCACTTTGTGTGGAGATTTTCTATGAAATAAGTTTTTGTGGAAATATGATTTTCAAATCTATAAACACCATTTAGATCTCTAAAAATTGAGTATCCTTAGAGATGAAAAATAGAAGAGAAGAGAGGCATAAGGGAAAAGTAAAGTGCTATAGGACCCTACTCACCTTCACTCTAAGATCTTTTTTGCCCAAAACTAATACCCAATCACTCTACAATTTTTACCACATAATTCTAGACCCCTCTAACATATGCACAAAAATTTTCATAATTTATTGACATTAATACCATGGAGAAAATGCATTGAAAGTGATAAGGGTTGAGTGGCTGGGAGGTTTTAACCACTCACTTGATTTCAAAAATCAAGTGAGCCTCTTATCTTTATCCAACACCCCCTCCCATATGTTTAACATATAGAAGGACTCTCCTTCTATGTGCATACATTTTTATTTCTCCAAAAACTATTTGACAAACAAAAGGAAGGACATGGAAAGCAGATAAGGTTGGATTGGTTCCAACCTCCAACAAACTGAGTTGAATTCAAAACTCAACTTACTTTGAACTGGTCAAACCCTTGGACCAGACCAAAAGCAGATAAGGGAGGGGGCACAAAAACCTTTTGGGTGATAGAAAAGTTATGTACAAAATTTTGGGTATGGAACAAGAGTGGAAAAGTAAAAAATATTGGGCATATGGGAGAGTTTAAATTCAAACTTCATTCGACTTGGTCCTAATTGATTTCAACCAAACCAATTAATCTAGATCCAATTAAACCAAGTTAAACCAAACAAAATTAGGCTTAGCCTAATCTAATAAAATTCTAATCAAACTAGAAATTAATTAGGTCCAGGTTCTGATCAAATCAGAGTCAAAACTTCCATAGCAATTAGGTCATCTCATGACCTGATCGGATCAAACCCAATCAAATCAAATTCAATCAGACTTGATCAAATCTTCATCACTCAATCAAATTAAGCTAATCAGTAATTGAATTGCTAATTAATTCTCTAAAAAATATCTGAGTCTAAATTGGATGGGTTACCAGGCAATAGAGTCCCATCAACATGAAACTCCTGAAGAATCCCAAACTAGTGGGACTCTTGAACCCAGTGTCCCAAATGAATAGAACTCACGATCATAGAGTCTCAGACCAGTGGGATTCTTGATCAAAGAGTTCTAAATGAGTAGAAGTTAGAGTCCCAGTCCACTAGGACTCTTGGTCATAGTGTCCCAGTCTGGTGGGACTCTTGACCACAAAGTCCCAGTCCAGTGGGACTCTTGACCATAGAGTCTCAATCCAGTAGGACTCTTGACCATAGAGTTCCAGGTCACTAAGACTCTCGATCAGAGAGTCTCAAACATAAAGGACTCAGAGTCCTAGTCCAGTGGGACTCTTGATCACAGAGTCCCAGTCTAGTGGGACTCTTGACCATAGAGTCTTAGATCATTGAGACTCAATATCAGCCATCAGATCAGGTAGAAACTTCTATTATGCATGATCCCATAGATTCGAATCCTAAGCTAGTAGCATAGAAACTAATTTTCTATATCAATCAATGTGACTATCTAGCAATGATATCCGACGTCCGGATAGGTCGAATAAGTGCAATGCAACATCGAAGAACCTATGGCATATGGTTACCGTATAATTCATCCCCTTGACCTTAATGATCAAAAGATGATTTAGGGTTTACTGTCAATCCTAAATTTCATTCACAGTGTATTTCAAAATTTAGTATCCATCATATGGACTACCCCGATCGAGGATTTGCTAAATTGAAAAATAGTGATGCACTTGCTCCAACACTTGGAGGGGTCAATCCCATCTTAACTCACACACCGACAAGCCAAGTACTTGACTGCACCCAGTAGCCTTTCGTCACTGAATTAAAAATTCAGATAGTCCGATAGCTAAGTGCAGTGTGTTGCTTGTAGGTCACCGTGGTGATCTTAGGTCTAAGAGACACTCATATCCATATCCTTCATGAGCAACTCTTGATAGTAGAGAGCTCCACAGTCGAATCATGCTTAGTGAAATGTACTCCTACACTTCACTTGTATACCATAACAGTATCTCCATACTTCTTGGTTAAGAGGACAACCAACATTTATAGTACACAATGACCTACATTCGATACGTTGTCATCCTGGATAATAATAAATTATTCGATCGCGAATACGTTTGAGGATTAAATGACAAATCCTCCTTTGTCGAGTATAAATAGTCTTGAGGACTTCATCATAGAAGAGTTCATTACAGAAAGATGTACAAAGTAATGAATATGCCAAAAAAATAATTTTATTTATTAATAATTCAAGTATAATTACATTTAGCTCAACCATCTACAACCTAGATGATTGGCTTTAGGATATATTTTCCAACAACTCCCACTTAGACTAAAGCCACTTAGAACAGTATTGAATATCCATCTTCCATTTGTGATTATCGAAATTTTTAATTTCGAGAGCATTAATATAGGGGTCAACCACATTCTCCTTTCCATCGATCTTTTGAAGCTCGATGTCACCTCGCTCCACGATCTCTCGTACAAGGTGGTAGCGACGTAGAATATGTTTGGTGCACTGATGTGCCTTCAGCTCCTTCGCTTGAGCTATGACTCCAATGCTATCACAGTATAGCAGAATTGGACCATCCAAGGAGGGTGCCACTCCTAGCTCATCGATAAACTTCCATAGCCATACAGCTTTCTTCGTAGCATCAGATGCCACGACATACTTCACCTTGCACACAGAATCTACTATAGTATGCCGCTTGGAACTCTTCCAGTAGACCGCTCCACCATTTTGGATAACCATAAAACCTGACACACTTTTCCTATCATCATTATCTGACTAAAAACTAAAATCAGTATATCCTACAAGTTTCAAGTCAGAATCTCCATAGATGAGCCACTGCACCTTAGTATTTCTTAAATATATAAGGATAGTTTTTTCAACCTTCTAGTGATTCTCACCTAGATCAGACTGAAATCTACTCACTACCCCTAGTGAGTATGTCACATCCGATCTCGTACACATGATGACGTACATAATAGAACCCACTATCGAAGCATATGGTATTCTACTCATATGCTTTCTCTCTCTTGAGTAATTGTCAGACAATCCCTCTTGGAGAGTGAAATTTCATAGCCTATCGAGAGAAAGCCCTTCTTAGAATTCTCCAAGCTGAACCATTTCAGCACAGTATCAATGTACGTAGACTGGGACAATCCAAGCAATCTTTTAGATCTATCTCCGTAGATCTTCATACCTAGGATGAAGGATGCTTGTCCCAAGTCCTTCATGGAGAATTAGGACGATAGCCAAACCTTTATTCCCTATAATGTAGGGATGTCATTCTCGATTAAGAGAATTTCATCTACAAGAAATACAACAATAGAACCATTAGCCCATTTATACACGTAGGGTTCTTCTCCATTCCTAACGAAGCCATACATTCTGATTACTTAATCAAAATGCATATTCCAACTCCATGATGCCTGCTTCAATCCATAGATGGATCTTTGAAGCTTGCACACCTTAGACTCGTCCATGGATGTGAAACCCTTAGGCTGTATCATATACACTTCTTCATCCAGCTCTCCATTTAGAAAAGTTATTTTTACATCCATTTGCCAGATCTTATAGCCTAGGTATGCTGCTATCGCAAGCATGATCCGAATAGATTTGAGCATTGCCATCGAAAAAAATATCTCATCATAATTAATACCATAACACTAACGATATCCCTTGGCAACCAGATGAGCTTTATAGATCTCCACCTTCCCATCTGTATCTCTTTTTCTTTTGAAAATCCACTTACACCCAATGGATTTTACCCCTTCAGGTGAATCAACCAGTGTCCATACACTATTGAGTTTAAAGGACTCCATTTTGAATTTCATAGCTTCTAGCAACTTATCAGAGTCAAACCTCTGCATGGCATCCATGTAGGTGATCGGATCCTCGTTGTTCTCATCGATTTTGACAAGATCACCATTCTAGACTAAGAGACCATAGTATCTATCCGGTTGATGCGGTACTCCACTAGATCTCCTTGGTGCCACTTTAATAGGCTCTGGGTTTGATCTTATCAAATCTAATTCTGTAGGTTCACTAGAATGTATCGGTTCTTCCTCCTATCAAATTTTATTAAGATCAACAATAGAGACAGCTGTTCCTTCACTAAGAAATTTCTTTTCCAAAAAAGACTGTTCTATTGTTGAAAAATACCTTTTGTTCTTCAGTAAGGTAGAAGTAATAATCCCTAGTTTCCTTGGGGTACCCTATGAACAAGCATTTATCGAACCTAGGTCCAAGCTTTTTCAGCTACAAATATTTAACATAAGTCGGACATCCCCAAACCCTAAAGTGAGAGAATGTCGGCTTATGCTTAGTCCATATCTCATATGGAGTCTTTGCAATTGACTTGCTCGAAACATTATTCAAAATAAAATAGGCAGTCTCTAGTGCATAACCCCAAAATAAAATTGGCAGACTTGTAAACCCCATCATGGACTGAACCATGTCCAACAGAGTTCGATTCCTCCTTTCAAATACACCATTATACTGTGGTGTTCTAGGAGGGGTCCATTATAAGAGAATCCCATTCTCTCCTAGATAAGTCAGAAATTTGTTGGAAAGATATTTCCCTCCTCGGTCAGATTGAAGAGTTTTAATACTCTTTTCAAGTTGTTTTTCTATCTCATTTCGATATCGTTTGAACATTTCAAATGAATCAGATTTATTCTTCATAAGATAGATGTACCTATACCTAGATAGGTCATCAGTAAATGTAATGAAGTAGTAATACCCACCTCTAGCACATGTGTTCATAGGCCCAAATACATCAGTATGTACTAGATCCAGATGCTCAGTGGCCCATTCACCTATTCCAGTAAAAGATGATTTGGTCATCTTTCTAAGAAGGCAGGACTCATAGGTATTTAATGATTCACAATCATCAATATCAAGGATACATTTCTTGACTAACTTATTTATCCTATTTTTATTTATATGATCGAGCCTACAGTGCCAAAGATAAGCATTAGTGACATTATCTAGTTTTGCTCATTTATTCGACATATACATTATACTAATAGGCTGTGATATAATGTAAATACCATTTCTCAATTATCCTTGTAGTACTGTAACATCATTCATAATAATATTATAATTTTTTTTTTATTGATAAACAATAACCATCCCGGGCCAATAGCCCAATAGATATTATTTTCATAATAAAAAATGGACAACAGTGATAGTTACTTAAAATGATACTATTATTTTTGAAAAATAGTTCAAGAGTTTTTATTGCTAGGACTGAAACTTGACTTTCATTTTCGACATTAAAAAATCTATCACCATTATCAAATTTTCTGTCAATTTAATGTCCATGCAATGAATTGCATATATGAATCAGACTTTCAGTATCTAATTGAAGAAACCAGATCTAGGGTTTCACGGGCAGATCTTGAAACTTTTTCAAGATCATACAGTGAAAGATATAAATAAATTAAATATTTATTTAAATAAATATGTAAATATCTAGATCTTAGATCTATTACATGATCAAGGTATAATATTAAATCAAAAATTAAAATCAAATAAGAAAGAAAAAGTTGATCAAATCAACCTAGTTCTACACTATATCAAATGCAGATATGAAGTTAATAGATTAGATCTATTACCTGAGCAAGTTAGACATTCTAACTTGCTGATATAGGCTTAAGGATGAAGTCACAAGCCGTCCATGCATCCGTCCTCTAAGAGTGATCCACACGAGCCCACGAACATGATCAGAGATCCTGATGTAGAAAATCAGCATAGTATGCTAGCACTATGCTGATCTATCTTCAATGGTTGATCTGATGCTTTCTTCTTTGAAACATGGATACTCCAAAATATCAGAAGAAAAAAAAATATTTGTGATGTTGAGACACCACTCAAAAGCTCACAAAAAGGGAGGAAGAGATCTGAAATAAAAATCCTAGAAGAAGACCCTCTTCTTCTTCTTTATTCTATTTCTAGACACCCTGAATTGTGTTTTCAATATCTCTAGAACTCAGATGAATTTTTCTACACCAAAGAGGCCTCTCAAATGTCTACAATTCATAAAAATTTTAGCTAAAAATTTATTTTAAATAAAGAGATATACAGAGTCCAAGTTAGGTCAAAAATCTAAACTAGGAAGGACCAAATAAGGAAAGTAGTTGGGGCGCCCAACTACTCGGCGCCCCCCACCTTTTTTTCTATCCTGGACAGCAAAGGGGGGCATAAAAAAATTCCTCTTTTACCATAAAAAATAAAGAAAATGAGGATGGGTTGGCACACTTATGGGAAGAGTTTTGATTGACAAGGATTCTATCTCATAGAATCCTTAAGCAAAACTAATTCCCCTTTTGACTTGGTCTTCCAAAAAACTTCCATATGAGAAAAAGGTAGAGAGAAGGGAGGTGTGAGAAACCTTTGGGAGTGAATATTATTTGCATAAAAAAACAAAGAAAAAAGGGTGGGGCATGAGGAATAGGTGGCGCAAGGAATAGGGAGTCCTAGTCACACTAGGACTCCTATTTTGACTTGCTCAAACAAGGTCTTTTAACCAAATAAAAAAAAGAGTAAACCAACCCAATTAAATATGACCCTAACTCATTTAAAGACTTAATTAAATTAGATTAACTTATATTTAATTTTAATTTAATTTTTTAATCAAATTAGAAAATTTGGTTGACCTGAGTCCTAGTTAGACTATGACTTATCCAATAAGCCAATTGAACTTGATCCAATCAAGTCCAAACCAAATTTAATTAAATAATATTTAATTAAACTTAATCTAAGCCCTATACCTTAATCAAATTAAGCTAATTAGCAATCTAATTGCTAATCAATCCTTCTGTAACACTTATACTAGGTCAAATATCAATCATATTGATCATTTAATCCTAAAATGATTCTAAATCACTGATCAACCATCCGATCGGAATATGATCTCTAATGTGTGTGACTTCATAGGTCCAAACCTAAGTCAGTAGCATAGAAATAAATTTTTGTACCAATCGAAGTGACCATCTAGCAATGATGCCCGACGACCGGATAGGTCGAAAGGTGTAGAACACCATCATTAAAGTCCATGCAAATATAGTTTCCATATAATTCATCCCCTTGACCATAATGCTCGTAGGACACCTCAGAGTTCAACTGTCAACTCTAATTAGGTTGTCTATATTATGTTTCAAAATATCAAATCCATCTAATGGATTATCTTGGCCAAGATTTTGCTATATTGAAATACAGTGATACATTATTCTCCAACTCTTGGAGTGGTCAATTCCATCTTGATCACACTCCGACTTTGCAAGTACTCGACTATGCCCAGAAGTCTTCCATTATTGAATTAGAAATTTAGTTAGTCTAAATACCAAAGCACAGTGAGTTGTTTGCAAGTCACTGAGGTGATCTCAAGTCTAAGGGATACTTATACTTATATCCCATCAGAGACATTCTCGATAGCAGCATGCTCTAAAGTTGGTCATGTTCAATGACGATGTACCCATACATATCACCTATATGCCATACCAGTGTCTCCACACTTCTTAGTTAAGAGAACAACCAACCTATACGACACATAGCGATCTATGCTCGATAGGCACTGTCATCCTAATTAACAGCCTATCATTTGGTCGTGAACAAATTTAAGGACTAATTGATAAATCCTCTCTTTATCAAATCTAAATAGTCCTAAAAACTTCATCACAATAATGGAGTTCATTAGAAGATGTGAATTTATGATGAGAAAGGATGCCAAAATATTTTTTATTTAATTAATAATTTAATTACAATATATCAACCGTCAGCAGGCTGACGATTGGTTTTGGGACATAATTTCCAAAAACTCTCACTTGTCCTAAAACTACTTGGCACAGAATCAAATATCCATCTTTGACTTATGGTTGTCAAACTCCTTGATTGCTAGGACTTTAGTGAAGGGGTCGGCTAGGTTCTTCTTTTCGTCGATCTTCTAATGGTCGACGTCATCACAATCCACGATCTCACCGACCAAATGGAAGCGGCGCAGAATGTGCTTTATCTTCTAGTGTACCTTTGATTCCTTTGCTTGAGCTATGGCGCCAGTGCTGTCATAGTAGAGCAGGACTGGACCATCAATGGGGGTGCTACTCCAAGTTCGATGATGAACTTCCTCAGCCACATAGCTTTCTTTGCTACATCTGATGCTGCCATGTACTCTGCTTCGCAAACATAGTCAGCCACTATATGCTGCTTGAAATTTTTCTAGCAGATGGCTCCACCATTTAGTATAAAGATATACCCTAACACACTTTTACTATCATCATGGTCAGATTGAAAGCTGGAGTCTGTAAACCCCACAAGCTTCAGATTTGACTCACCATAAACCAACCATTGGTTCTTAGTATTTCTCAAATACTTAAGGGTGGTTTTAACCATCTTTCAGTGATTTTCTTCAAGATCAGACTGGTATCTACTCACTCTTCCTAGTGAGTATGCCACGTCTGCTCTCGTACATGTCATTGCATACATAATAGACCCCACTGCCAAAGTATATGAAATTCTACTCAGATGATCTCTCTCTTCAAGATTTATCGGACAATCCTTCTTAGAGAGAGAAATTTCTTGGCCTATCAAAAGATAGCCCTTTTCGAAAGTCTCCATACTGAACCTCTTCAGCATAGTTTCTATATACGTAGACTGGGATATACCAAGCATCCTTTTAGATCTATCCCTATAGATCTTCATCCCTAGATGTAGGATGCTTCACCCAAGTCCTTCATAGAGAACTCTGATGATAATCAACTTTTATTTCTTGTACTGCGGGGATGTCATTCTTAATTAAGAGAATGTCATCCACATACAAAATAAGGAATACCACTATTGGATCATTTGTTCATTTGTAAATGTAGGGTTCTTCTCCGTTCTTAATGAAACAATATGTTTTAATCATTTTATTAAAATGCTTGTTTCAACTTTGAGATGCTTGCTTTAATCCATAATTAGATCTCTGAAGCCTGCACACCTTGAACTCATCTATGGATGTGAATCCCTCAGGTTGTATTATACACACCTCTTTGGTTAGCTCTCCATTTAGAAAAGTTGTCTTCACATCCTTCTATCAGATCTCATAGTCTAGGTACGCAACTATTGCAAGCATTATTTGAATGGATTTGAGCATTACCACTGAGGAGAATGTCTCATCATAGTCAATACCATAACATTGACGATACCCCTTGGCAATCAGATGGGCTTTATAGATATCCATCCGTCTGTGCCTCTATTTCTTTTGAATATTCATTTACACCCAATGGGTTTAGCCCCTTCAGGTGCATCAACTAATGTCCATACATCTTGACCTTCATGGAATCCATTTCGAATCTCATGGCTTCTAGCCATTTCTCAGAGTCGGGTCTCTACATCGCATCCATATAAGTGATCGGATCCTCATCATTCTCATCAAGTTCGATGGGATCACCATCCTAGACCAAGAATCCCTAGTATATGTTCGAATGGCGTGGTACTCTATCAGATCGCCTTAATGGTGCGGGTTCACTAGGCTTCGAATCTGATCTGATCAAATCCGACTTAGGTTCAACATTCTATGTCAGACTATCTATCTATTAAACTTCATCAAGTTCAATCTTAGAGGCAACAGTTTCTTCACCAAGGAACTCCTTTTTCAAATAGATTGCCCTAAGGCTGACGAACACCTTTTGTTTATCAGCATGGTAGAAATAGTATCCTTTGATCTCTTTTGGGTATCCTATGAATGTACACTTGTTAGACTAAGGTCCAAGTTTATCTATAATTAACTGTTTGACATAAGTCGGACACCCCCAAACCCTAAGGTGTGAAAGTGCTAGCTTACATCCTGTCTATATCTCATATGGGGTTTTAACTACAGACTTAAAATCCTATTTAATAGATAACAAGCCAATTCGAGTGTATATCTTCAAAAGGATATCGGCAAGCTGGCAAATCCCATCATAGATCGGACCATATCTAACAGAATTCAATTCTTTCTTTCAGAAACACCATTATGCTGTGGTGTTATAGGAGGAGTCCATTAGGAGAGAATCCCATTCTCTCCTAGATATTTGAGAAACTTACCAGAAAGGTATTCTCCTCCTCCATTAGTTCGAAGAGTTTTAATACTCTTCTCAATTTATTTTTTTACTTCACATCAAAATTGTTTGAACATTTCAAAAGAATCTGACTTATGTTTCATCAGATAGACATATACATATCTGGATAGAATATTTATGAAAGTGATGAAGTAGACATATCCACCTCTAGCACTTGTGCTCATTGGTCCATGTACATCAGTATGTACTAGATTTAAGAGCTCATTGGCTCTCTCACCTTTTTCAGTAAAAGATGACTTGGTCATTTTACCAAGAAGACAAGACTCAGAAGTTGGAAGTGATTCACTATCACTGATTTTGATGATTTCCTCTTGAGTCAACCTATTTATCCTATTCTTGTTTATATGATCGAGCCTATAGTGTCATAAGTAGATATCTGATACACTATCTAATCTAGGATGCTTGCTAGTAGAATAGACTACATTAATAGATTGTGATAACAAATATACACCACTGCTCAATTGTCCATAGAAAGCAGTAACACCATTCATAATGACATTACAAACTCATTTCTTTATTAAAATTTTATAATTATTCATGGCCAAAAGGCCTACAGAAATGATATTTAAAAAGAAACTAAGATAGAAATGATAATCACTAAGAACAACGGTATGAGATTCAAATACAAGTTTCAAAATTTTTAAAGCTAGAACTGGAACTGATCTTCCATCTCCAACATTCAGGAATCTCTCACCTTGCTCAAATCTTCTACTGACCTACAACCCCTTCTACGTATTGAAAATATGGTAAGGGCTACCAGCATCCAATATCCATTCAATAATATCATAAATAGAGAAATTGCATGTAGTTATCATATAAATATCTTGCCCAGCAATAGCTTGCTTCTTTCTCTACCTGTTTGGATCCAAGGAGGCAATGCATTGAGGAAAATTTCTCTTCCAGTGCCCCTGCTTCTCGCAAAAGAAGCATTCAGCTTGACTCTTATCGGACTTGATCTTCCTAGTCTGGCCTTGCTGTGATGTTCTAGCCTAAACTTGCATCTTCTTTATTTTCTTCTTCTTGTTCATCTTCCCTTTCATAAAGGATCGAGAACCAGAAGACGAACCTCCCACTAAATTCATCGACTCTTTATGGAGCTGGTGATCCTTCTCAAAGTTTTGAAGTAACCCCAGTAAGCCATGGTAGTTTACATCGGGCATTATCATTCTGTAACGAGTAAGGATAGGGAGATAGGACTTTGGCAGTGAATTTAGTATTGCATCTTTTCCAAGTTGTTCATGGAAGGAAAAGTTGAGTTTGCTCAAGTGCTCTATTAGCTCAATCATATACAATATATGATCAGTGATAGAGGCTCCATCCTGCATTCTGGCGTTGAAGATGGTGCAACTAGTCTTGTGCCTCTCAACGTCATCGGGTGTGCCAAAAGAATTCTCCAACACTTGGAGCATTTAATTTTGCTGAGCTGTCTCAAACCTGCAACTAAACTCATTGCTTATCGTAGCCAGCATAATGCAGTGCACCATTATTCAATCATCGAGCAACTTCTGATAAGTGTCTCTAAATGTTCCGCATGCATTGGTAGCTGACTCCTCAGGTGCAGGATCCATCAGCACATATAGGATCCATTCATGCTCCAGAATAATCTTCAACTTTTGGTACCAGCTATCGAAGTTGGGTCCCACTAACTTATCATTATCCAATAATGATCGGAGCGATAAGAAAGTGGCCATGTCTGTACAAAAAAAATCAAAATCTAATTAATAATTGATCTTTAAACCTAAAGATTTGGACTTCAATCGAAAGGTTTCTTCCACTATTTTATTCAAATTGGTAGCCTCTACCTCCAATTTGATGAATTATCCTAATTCCTTAGTGGGTACTAGAATCCACATAGACTGCACACAAGTTCAACTTTGGTTGGCCAACCTACGTACATCTAAGGATAGGTTCATAACCAATTATTTCTCCAAATAATTTTTAAAAATTAAATTTTGCCCCAGCCCCTGATCATTTGGGTTTGGCTTTCTCAAAAAAGGGTCCAGCTAGGTCCAACCATTAACATGACCATACTTTGCCCATCTAACTAATGAATGATCAGGCCCAACTTTATTTGGCCCACCTGACCACCATTTAGAAAGATATATCAAAGATATCATATAATGAATGATAATTTCATCAATCGATAAGCACCAGGCCTTTGGGCCTCTAATGATTATTCAACTAATGGACCCATTATCATCCACATTAATGGAAGGCTATGATCTAGTTATCATATAACTATTTTATTTTAGGGACCTAATAATTTTAGAGAATTTATTTATAGAAGTAAGTAGGTCAGATTAACCAGCTTATCATGATCATCCCATTGGCTTCACCAAGTCAACTTAAGGGAGACCACTAACAGGCTGGTCTAGAGCACCTAAATCGGTCACACTGATTTACCTAGCTGACGTGGGTCAGCTTGAATAGTCAAGTGATTCAATCGAAATATAATCTCACCAAAAGACTAGATAAGTTCGATCAGTGGGAGGGTCTGCCAAAGCTTGCCTTAGACACCATCAGAAATGGCCAGGTAAGTGGGCTACCAATTAAAAACCACCGATCTGGTTTATCATAGAAACTAATTAGTTTAATTAGTTTCAGTTAGATCAACCTAACAGTTCATGCTAGACCACATAGCCAAGAATCAAGTCCATCTTGGGTCTTGTTAAAGATATGGACTTGACCAACTACAACTATTGTAATTGATCTAGAGAATCCTTGACCTAATCTAAGATAATAATTGATTACATTTAGTCAATTCTCTAATTAAGTTCATTCTTTAATCAATCATAAGTGTGCCCCCCTTGTGGTCCATGGCAGAAAAAAAGGTGGGGGCACCCAAGAGTTGCACGCCCCAATAACTTCCCTTATTTGGTCCTTCCTACTCTAGATTTTTGACCTAACTTGGACTCTGCATATCTCTTTATTTAAAAAGAATATTTTGCCAAAATTTTCATGGATTGTAGATACTTGAGAGTTCTCTTAGGTGTAGAAAGATTCATCTGGGTCATCGATATATTGAAAACAAAATTCAGGGTGTCTAGAAAAATAACAAAGAAGAAGAAAATGATCTTCTTCTAGGGTTTTTGTTCCAGATCTCTTCCTCACATTTTGTGAGATTTTGAGAGGTATCTCAGCGTCACAAATCATTCTCTTTTCTTTTGGTATTTTGGAGTATCCATATTTTAAAGAAGAAAGCATCAAATCAACCATCAAAGAGAGATCAACACAGTGCTAGCATACTGTGCTGATTTCCTGCATTAGGATCTTTGATCGTGTTCGGAGGCTCGTGTGGACGAGCCCTAGAGGCCGGACGTATGTGCAGCTCTTGACTTCATCCTCAAATCTGGATTAGCAAGTTAGAACATCTAACTTGCTCAGATAATAGATATGATCTATTAACTTCATACCTATATTTGATGTAGTGTAGATCTAGGTTGATTTGATCAACCTTTTCTTTCTTATTTGATTTTAATTTTTGATTTAATATCATGCCTTGATCATGTAATAGATCTAAGATCTAGGTATTTATATTTTTATTTAAATAAATATTTGATTTATTTAAGTCTTTTGCTGCATGATCTTGAAAAAATTTCAAGATCTATCCATAAAATCCTAGATCTGGTTCCTTGACCAAGTCCTAATTAGACTAGGACTAATTCTTTCTTGCACTTGACTTATCCAATAAGGTAATTGGACTTGATCCAATCAAGCCCAAACCAAATCTAATTAAACCATACTTAATTAGACTTAATCTAAGTCCTCTGGCTTAATCAAATTAAGTTAATTAGCAATCTAATTACTAATCGATCTTCCTGTAACACTTGTACATTGTCAAACATCAAACGTATTGATCATTTAACCCTAAAATGATTCTAAATCGCCGATCAACCATCTGATCAAAATATGAACTCTAATTTGTGTGACCTCATAGGTTCGAATCTAAGTCGGTAGTATAGAAATAAATTTCTATACCAATTGAAGTAAGCATCTAGCAATGATACCCGACGGTCGGATAGGTCGAAAGGTGTAGAACATCATCCTTAGATCCATGTGAATATAGTTTTCATATAATTCATCCCCTTGATTATAATGCTTGTAGGACACCTTAGAGTTCAACTGTCAACACTGATCAGGTTGTCTACATTGTATTTCAAAATATCAAATCCATCCGATGGATTATCCTGGCCAAGGTTTTGCTATATTGAAATATAGTGATACATTCTTCTCCAACTCTTGGAGTGGTCAATTTCATCTTGATCACAATCTAACTTGGCAAGTACTTGACTGTGCCCAGAAGCCTTCCGTTACTGAATTAAAAATTTATTTAGTCTAGTACCAAAGCATAGCGAGTTGCTTGCAAGTCACTGAGGTGATCTCAGATCTAAGGGATATTTATATCTATATCCCATCAGAGACATTCTTAACAATAGAATGCTCTGGAATTGATCATGTTCAATGATGATGTACCCATACATCTCACCTGTATGTCATACCAGTGTCTCCACACTCCTTGGTTAAGAGGACAACCAACCTATACGGCATATGGCGACCTATGGTCGATAGATGCTGTCATCCTAATTAACAGTCTATCATTTGATCATGAATAAATTTAAAGATTAATCGATAAATTCTCTTTTTATCAAAACTAAATAGTCTTAAAGACTATTAGATATGTGTGCCCTAGAAGCCAGATTGGCTGACACTTGTAATACACTTCTAAGAGCAAAATTATAATTTTGATGATAAATAATAAAAAGAATTATTTTCTATCGTAGTGTGTATTTGAAAGTATTTATAATGCATCCAATGAGTTAACGGTAATGATAGTTCATATTTTCAAGAGTTAAAAATTTAAGATATTAATTTTTATTATTAACTTATAAAATGCTTTGGACCATAGGATCATCGTGAGGATGGTGATTGATTCGAAAGGTTGGTGTACGATCACTTTTTTTAGATAGATGAGTCTTAAGTCTATGGTATAGAGACACCAAAGTGAGAGTATAGGTACTCATTAGAGAATGAGGGCACTGAGCATGACCATCTTAAGCAGTCATGAGGAAGTCTACCTTTAAGTCGATGACTGGCTTGAAGCTGCAGTGGTGTATCGGGTTCTTTGATCTGAGGAGCATCGATAGTTCACCTTGAGGGTATTATAGTTTGACAACACCATAACTCAGTCTCCTAGTCATTCAGAACCTTGAGATGTATGTTGGCTATAGCATGTTCATTATAGAAATTGGATTGTACTAATAGAGGATCTATCTACCTCAGTAAATGAGGAGCATCCCTATGATGATCATGGGAATCAAGTCCATGAGCCCATGGTCATGGTAGAGTGAAATAATAGAATGAATTTCTATTAGGATTTTCACATTGGACTTGAATCGAATGATTAATTCATATGATGAAAATTAGGGTTTGACGAGATCATCTTAACCCTAATCCGATCGAAGCTCAAGATAGAGGAACTTAATCAGACAGGTGTCCACACCGAGAGGTTTGCTTTCAATTCTGATGGGTTGCCACCATATGCTACTAGGTGTCACTAGTAGATTTTAAGAGCAATTAGAATGATTTAAATGATCGATCATACTAGTTGTCTGAATCAGAAAAGTTCTGATCCATCAGAAGGTATTTAGATGATGTCGATGATAGAGATCGAGACATATCCTATTACCATACGAAACTGAACCTAACTAGGTCACACAAATAATGGTTTGGATCTAGATGTCATCAATTGGACTAACCCAGTTCAATTGATTTGAATAAGATTTAATTAGGTTCAAGAAAATCATGCTAGCACACGATTGAGCCTAATGTTCTCCTTTAACAATTATTAAAGCTTGTCTCGACTGAGGCAATGTGTTTGGGCTCACTCAGAAATCTTCACTTAGTCTAACTGAAACTTGCCCAGATCAGAAAAGAGTTATCTTAATTTATTAAATAAATTTAAAATAATACCTGTCATTTTTGGTTACCTGCTAAATCTTATTTTCAGACATTGGTCAAATGTTGACCCTGGACACTTAGACATCTACCCATGTGTCATGCACCGATAGGAGAGCACCTAGGAACTTGTCCCCATGCTAAAATGTAGATAGGAGGGTGCACGCCTAGGGAGGCATGCACCCTATAAGGATAGTGCTGGAGTCCCATACAGATGGGACTCTAGGGTTGCTTCAGGGTATTAAACTATATGGCACCAAGAAGTCTTGTTTGACCTAGTGTTGGCACCACCTTAAGAGGATTTTGTGGGTCTCTCATCTAATTGGATCAGATGATGTCATCCCACCAATCAGATTTAGATCTGATTGCACAAAGGGCTGTGACTGGCTAGGATGATGTGGCACTGCATGGCACAGCAGGATCTATATAAACCCTATCTATGCCTAGAATTTAATGCTTCTACCTTTAGCCCAAGCCATAAAGCCTCTCTCCCTCCTTCTCCACCCGACCCTCTTGTCCTCTCTCTCCTCTCCATGCTCAAAGGCTTTTGGGCATGAATAAGGTGCGATCCAAGCAAGTGAAAGGCGCCAGGAAAGGAAGTGTTAGATATATGTGCCCTAGAAGCCAGAATTGGCTGACGCTTGTAATACACTTCTAGGGGCAAAATTGTAATTATGACTATAATAAATAAAATGGGTTATTTTTTATCACATATGTGTATTTAGTGTCTGTGATACATCCTTTGAGTTAATGATAATGATAATTCATATTTTCAAGAGTTAAAAATTTAAGACATGAATAATCATTGTTAACTCATAAAATGCTCTCGACCATAGGATCATTACGAGGATGATGATTGATCTGAAAGATTGGTGTACAATCGCTTCTCTTTAGTAGATGAGTCTTGAGTCTATGGTGTGAAGACATCGAAGCGAGAGTACAGATACTCGTTAGAGAATGAGGGCACTATGCATGAGCACCTCGAGTAGTCATTAGGGAGTCTACCTTCTCGTCATTGACTGACTCGATGCTGCAGTAGTGTGTCTAGTTCTTTGACCTGAGGTGCATCGGCAGTTCACCTTGAGGGTGTTATAGTTTGACTACACCATTACTTGATCTCCTAGCCATATGGAATCCTGAGGTGTATGTTGGCTATAGCATGTTCATTGTAGGAACTGGATGGCATCAAGATGGAATCTATCTACCTCGGTGGTAGAGGAGCAGCCCTATGATAATCATGAGAATCAAGTCCAGAAGTCCATGGCCATGGCAGAGTGAAATAATAGAAAGAGTTTCGATTTAGATTTTCACATCGAACTCGAATCGATTGATTACATCATATGATAGAAACTAGGGTTTGACGAGTTTACCTTAACCCTAATCTAATCAGGGCTCAAGATAGAAGAACTTAATCACACAAGTAGCTACACCAAGAGGTTTGCATTCAGCTCTGATGGGTTGCCACCATATACTGCTATATGTCATTAGTAAATTTTGGAGCAATTAGAATGATTTAGATGATCGATCATTCTAGCTGTTCGAATCAGAAGAGTTCTGATCCATTAAAAGGAGTTTCAATGATGTCAATGATCTTACATTATACATTAAAAATTTTATTAATTTATTTCTAGGAGTAAAAAGAGTTTTCAATTCAATTCAACTCCAAGAATGTCAAGAATATTCAAATAAATCAAATTATGAAATCAGCATATGAATGATACTACTTTAAGTAAGTTTCAATATTTGAAAATAATTTGTTTGTCTGATACTACTTTAAATTAGTAGTATTTTAAATTAAGTAAATCAAATTAAATAAATACATGAAAGCACGAATTGAAAAGACTATAAGGTAATTAATTAAGAGTTTGAAATCAATTAAAATAAGGTATAAATTTGAGAGAATTATAAGATAAATGATTAAGAATTTGAGATTAATATCAATATTTTCAATACGAATTTGCAGCAAATGTCTCTCCTCCTATTTTTAAAAGTGAATACCATAAAATTCATCAGATGATATTTTTAAATTTATTCTCCTCCTTTTTTAAGTTAAGCACCGTTAATTGATACCACACTAATCTTTAACTAATACTAATTTAACTTTTAAGCTCAAATTTTCAAATTTGATTGATACCAATTTTGTAACTAATTCATCTTAAATGAATTCTATTCCTTACTTTTGTAAATAAAGGAATTTTCAATTAAATAGTCTTTTAATATCAAATTATTTTTTTTAGTATTTTTCTCTATTGCACTTATTTTAAAGTAAACATATTGAGTTTCAAATAATCAACCATCAATCAAATAATCAATCAAATCACGATATAGTGAATTTTTTTTTAATGAAAATTTTGCTTTCATTGATTTTAAAATGGAATGTTTACAATAGCATGTCTTCAACCATGATAACATCAAAATGATCAATTAATGTAAAGCATTTTTGAAACTTTCATTGATCATTAGAAAATGATGACATAATCAAATCAATCAAAGTATGAATTGATAGGTTGAGGAATATATAAATACTTAAATCAATGATGAACAAATCAAGTAATATAAGTGATTTCTTTTCAAGTTTAAAAAATTATTTTTTTGGGTGCAACTAAACCAAAAATAGAATAAGATTTAGTTTAAAAAATATTTCTTCCTCATTTAGAAAGTACAATTACAACACTATATTTTTCTTTTTTTTAAAAAACTATAGATTCGAAAAGAAATGCTTTTCAAATTTAGCTAAGAAATAGCTTTAAGCTTTAAAAATCTAAGATAAATATATTTTTTTTAAATTAAGAATTTAGATATATTATTATCAAGAGATTTGTTTAATTTTTTTTAATAACTATTTTTTAGGAAAATATATTTTTTTCTCAAAAAATATTATACATTGAGTTCAGAAAAGATATCAAATATTTAAAATTTATCTCAAATATTATCATATTAAAATATGGCTATGCAAACTTAGATTTGAGACAAAGCATTCTTTTCTCCCTTTCTTTTTTTTGTCAAAAGATGGAGTACGCGATGATAAAATCTGATATCAATTTGTTTTAGTTTTTGATTAAAAAGAGGATGAATCTATTAAGTTCAAATCAAATTATTTTGATAAGTCATTTTGAATAGATACCAATAGATTATGCAAAGAAAACATAAAGTGATTTACTATTTAAATTCAGATATTTCTTTTCTTAAGAAATATCACTCAATTTTGTTTAGAAAAGCTATGAAATTTTTTGAATTTATCTTAAAAGATATCATATAAGCTATACAAAATTAGATTCAAGACAAAATATTCTTTTCTTTTTGCGGAAAGAAAGCAATGAAGTGCAAGATAAAAAAAAATCTATATGATATCAATTATGAAACTTCACTTAAGGATGAATTTTTTGATAGCAATGCAAAACATGAATAAACAAGATGACAAGAAAGCTCAAGTATAAGTAAACCAACAAGTCAAAAAACAAATAAATGCTTATTAATGATTTTTCATGAGATTCAAAAATTATTTATCTAGGATTTTCATTTGGAGTAAAATATTTTTCAAGATTCAGTTTGATACCAATTAATTATTAAAAAATCATGATAGGATCAAAACATGCAAAGTATGATTGAATAAAAAGTAAAATAAAAATAATTTTTCTAAAGCAAATCAAATAACTAGAATAACACGAGTGCATAAATAGATCAAAATAATTTTACTTTTAATATTTTAATAATATTTTCTCTTATTTAGTTTAAAATTATTATTTATTTTTTTGATAATAAATGCTAAAAAACTTGAATTTCTTAACTCTCCCCCTATGCTGAAAAATTATCTTTTCTTAATTCTTCTCCTAATTCTTTCAAATTAGACATATTTAATTAATTTAAACAAGCGATCATTTCTCTCTTTTTGTTTTGCAAGAAAAGCACATATTGAGTCAAATAAATAATATCAAATATATTAAATTTTTATAAAAGATGAAATTTTTATTAATTAGCTAATGATGATTACAAAGATAAAATCATGAAAGCATGCAAAATGTATGAGAGCTATATCCTATATAGATGCCAACAATAGATTGAAAGGATCACTAAAGCTGTGTAAAGGAATCCTAGCATCTTAAGTAAGTATATATCAGGATAATCCTAAGATATAGGTTTAGGCTAGGTAGAAGAAGAGTATAGTCTAATATCTCCAAATGACTAGGTCCGATAGTGAACATCCTCCCTCGCTGCAATGAGTGCCTGAAACAATCTTTCTAACTCATCTCTGACCAATGATAATTTCTCCATCTGATCTCATCTCATCTAGTGTGCCTCTGATATGTACCTTTAAAGCTCTACATAGACTGATGCTCTGATCTTGATGAAGAGTCTGTCAACAAATGCATCCTCATCTAGTCTATCAGATAATCATGAGCTAGTATTTGGATGGTTAGTCTGTAAAAGTCAAGCTGTCTCTATTTGTTCATGCTGCTTTGCTGACTCCTTGTCCGAATATTTACTATAGTAGGCACTGCTGTACGAGTCTCATCATCATCATCAGCTATAGCATGAGAGTTGATATCCTCAGTACCCTCAATCATCATCTCGATCAAAAATTAATCATAAATATGTAGCTACTTGAGATAATCCAAGGTGCTTCTACTTATCTGTATATGTGTAACATGTGTCCAATGCTATCAACATTTATCTCAGTCTGCACACCTTTCACTTTGAAAACTACACTTTCTCTTTCTTTGAGCAAAATACTTTCGAGGTGCCATTGGGGAACAAGGACTACAAGATTAGAATAGAAATGAAGAGGAAAGGTCCAATTTTAGTAGGAGAGGGGTTTAAAAGGAATTACGGCTTGAGAAAATTGATAATGGAATGATAGAGCCTTGAAATATTTTCAAATAGGAGAACTAATCCCAAAAAAAGATCAACTCCTACTAAATCAAGAGTCGGCTCTTGAAGAGCGGTCGACTCCAGTGAAACTGGGATTCGGCTCTTCAAAGCAGAAAATAATTCAAGTAGTTTTTTATTCAAGAAAATTTAATCAAATTAAATAAGAATTAATAGGTAATCAAATCGATGATCAAGAAAGATATTCCAGTCAAATTGGGGGACGAAGAATTAATCAATCATGGGGGTAAGATTATCAAATCAAGAAATTCATGTAAAAAAAATCTAGATATAGGCTCTATGAGTTTTGGTTGAACTATGAAATTCCAAATCCTTAGGGATAAGCTAACATATAATGTAATTCAATACATCAAGCACTTCAGTTTTATGAATAGATATTTTATCTTCAAGTGCTTAGATCATGCAAAGTTTTGAAAAATTTTAATATTTAAGTACCTTATGGGGGAATGCCAAAGATCAGTTTTACATGTATGTTCAGTAATTCAAAAACATTCACATCTAATTAAGCATCTTCTAATTTAAGTTTATTAGTTGCAAAATTGATATGGGGAAGCTATTATATCATATTGAATTTTAAGATAATTTCAATTCATATCATAACATGATACTTAGAGGAGAGCATCTTGATTTTTTAAAATCAAAATATTCAAATCACTAAAATCAATCAATCATACTAATCTTACTAACATATGCAAAGAATTTCAATCAAGTAATCATAATATGAAATCATAAAGATAGATCATTAAAATTAATAGAATTAATTAAACAAATATTGATGGTATGATGTGAGAAAAGTTTAGATTTTACCAAAATCATCACCCATCCAAGTCCATTCTCAAGGCATCCAACTACAAGTATTTTCTCATTTTATTCCATTGGATCCTTGGTGTACCTACAAAATCATTTACTAGTTTTTGGTACCCAAGTGATCCTGGATCCATGAAGGTTAGAGCTCATGGTTCCTTTTAGAATCCAAATCTTCTTCACATTTGAATTTTTAGATTTGCTAGAAAAATAGGTATAGGATTTATGTCCTACTTTTCCACATTTAAAGCAAGTAATATTTGAAAACATGTTGCTTGATGAGTTCACAAAGATGTTTTTCAGAAATTTTTGTTTCTTAAGAGGATTATAGCCTAGGCCAACTTTATCATAAATGATATTTTGATTTTCAAGTATCATTTGAAGTTTATTTGAGCTAAGAGTGAACTTTTCTACTATAGATTTTGACATAGCAATTTTATTTCTTAGGTTTAGATTTTCTTGAGTTAAAATCAATTTTGCATTTGAAATTATCTCATTTTCTTTCAAAAAGGATTTTAAAATATCATTTTTCTTCTTAAGCTCTACATTTTCTTCAACTAATAAATTTTCAGATTTAATCAATTCTTCCTTTTCTTTATTTGAAGAATTAATTTATTTCAAGAAATCTTTCTTTTCTTTGATCATGTTTTTTATATTTTTTAATAGATCTTTTTTTTACTTAAAATTTTATTTTTCTCTTCAACCAAAGATAGATTAGATTTTTTAAGTTCTTTATTCTGCAGCCTTAACATTTTGTGCTCATCCATTAACTCATTGAAGGCTTCATATAATTCTTTAAAAGTAAATTCAAATGAGTGTTCATGATATATCTCATCATTTTTAGCCATGAGGCAACAACTTTCTAAACATTTTTCCTCTTTCTCATTCTTCTCTTCTTTGCTTTGCTCTCCCTTAATCAATGCATTTTTTTTCTTTTATTTCTTTCTTTTCTTCTTCTTTTCATCATCATGCACCATGAGTCATGAGTTGAGGTGAGTTTTCTTTTCTTCTTGAGAGCGTAATGTTTCTCTTTGATTTTCTCTCTTAAAAGTAGTTTCTAATTTCTTCCATATTTTGATTTACAAAATTACATGAATAAATTACATTAAAAATATTTATATCTAATTGACTGCTTGTCGTTAGAGCATCAAATAATAATTAAACCTGAATTTTGCTATTTAGTAGGATAGTTGGTGAGTTGGGTTTTGATTTTCTCGAGGATTGAAGGCTAAATTATATTTAATTTGATTAAAAATAAATATATTAACTTTAAAATAAGAATTTAATTAAGTAGATTAAAGAAAGGTAATCAAAAGTTTAGTAAATTAAAGTAAAAATAAAAGGAAAGCAAATACTTAATTAATTAGGATTTTTGAATTAATAAAAAATATTCTAAAATTTTGTATCCATCTTTAATAGGATTGTGGTAATTCTTTTTAATGCAAAAATTGATACTTTTAAGATTTTAGTTATGATTATAATTTATTTTCTTAGAGTATGAATTATATCTTTTGATTATGATCCATCTCGATCAAATCATAAGTTATTCGATACTTTAATTCTTAAAAAATTAAAACATGACTTTTAATAATTTTTCTTTAAAATAAATTATTAAATTAAGTATGGACTATATCTACCAATCATAAACCATCTTAATGAATATAATTTATTTAGATTAATAATAAGCATGCCACAAAGTCAAGATCGCATGCATAAAAGTAAAATTTATTAAAAACTAGGCATAAGAACATGTTTGCATAAAAAGAATTACAAAAGATAAAGACAAAAAAATTACAACCCTTGTCCGAAGACTTCATCTACTCTCCCAGAATCCAGCTCCTTAGCCATGCATGGTTTACGATCTGCTCATTTTCAACATCTTTAAAGCACCTTTTATTAAAAATTGGAAGAAGAAAGAAGGAAGAAATAAGGAGGAGAAGGGAGAAAAAAAGAGAAGAAACTCTTTTTCTCTTTTTTTTTTTGGCTTCGAGAATGTCTTCCTAGGTTATGAAGGTAAGGCTGCTTAAATAGAGGAGGAAATAGGGTCAATAAGGCCTTTTTCGAAGTCAAAACCAAGTCCAGATCGAATTTCTAATACCCTGACAAATTCTAGCCATTAGATCTTGATCAAATAGCTCAAAAACCCTCAAAAATCCACTATTGGATGCTCTTGATCAATGTCGGATTGATTTCTGACCATTGGATCTTGATTTGGAGCGATATTGACCATTGGATCGCACCTAGGAGGCCTGAGAATTCCTGTTTAAAATTGGAGTTTACTGTCCATCATTTGATCTCGATCGACTGTGATGTCAGCCATCAGGATTGCACAAAATTGACTCCTATTGACCTATGGACTGCACGTAGATTGGGTACACCATGAGTCCCCGCCAACCAATAGATGCAACACCAGATAAGAAAAAAATGAAGATGTCCCTGTAAGCCACGATGAAAATGCGGTAGACCCTTCAAGGGTCTACGCTCGCCATGTGTCATGCACCGACTGGCTGAACCTGCTGAGCTGACTAGTCTACGCCTATTCCATGGACCGTCCAGTCGGTCCACCGTGCACTGGTCTTTTTTTTTTTTATTTTTTTTTTATTTTAACTTCTAGGCTTCATAACTTTTTTATTTTAGTTCTGATTTGAGTAAAATTTATTGCATTGGAACTCATAAATTGAGCTCTTCATATTGGTTGACTTTTTTTCTATAAAATACTAATAAAAGTATCAGTTTATTAAAATAAATATTAATTATTATATTATTTTAGTAATTTTATTTTATAAATTATGGTAATTATCACACCCCCTAACTTGAGTTTTACTCATTCTTGAGTAAAGAAAAGAAAATTAAAAATATGTACCAACTTGTGAAAGTTTGTTCAGGTCATCCTAAAGTCACTTAATATCTGATCAAAGATTTAAGAAATACATCATTGGATTATTAATTCCATCCCAAGTAATGGTTAAGTGAAGAAAATAAAATTTAGAGCTTTTCTTTGATCAATTCTCCATCTTTATTCTTTAAATCCTCTATCTTTAGTATGGACTAGAATTTTTTTTTTTTTTTTTACGGCTAGTGCAATGTTTTAACCCTTTAGGCCTTCTATTGGACCCTTGTAGCAAGCTTTAGACCAATGACTCATAAACCAGTTGGCTTAAAGGCACTAGGTGTAGAACACCCATTAGGTTTACTGGCTCGAGTCAAATAGGCTACAAGTTAAAACAAACTATATAACAAGTTTCTTCATATTGCCCACTTTTTGTTGTGAATAATATTGCTTACTTAGGCAACGAGACCCGATTACTCGTTGGAAGATCAATATTTAGAACTTGCTTTTTATTTTTTAATTTTATTTATTTTTAAAATTTTTATCATTTTTTCGCTCATACCCATATAAAGTAGATTCTTTATTGAATATAGGATGGAAAAATATATTAGAATCATTCAAAAATTTATTTTATTCTAGACCTAACCATTTGTTGGGGTTTCTTAATAATTGGATCCTCAATTTTTCAAAAATTCTCTAGACCATTAATCCATGATTGATTAAAATGCCTAAAAATTATCAAATTTGGATAAAATTAGGTACATAGGACTAATTATTACCATACTTGAGGACTTAAAAAAAAATTATTTATCCTTTCCCCCAACTTAATTTCCATTGTCCTCAATGGAGGAAAGAAATAGAGTGTGATAAATGACAAGAAAATAATAAGAAAAGAGTTCATCTGGCTTAATATATTTTTGGTCTTGGTTTGGGTTTTAATTATTCTTCATCCATGCATTTGTACTTCTCTCCCCAACTTAGTCCTAAAAGAAAGTTAAACTAAAAAGAAAAAGAAAATGTTAAATGAAAGAACTTAGGTTGCCTCCCATTAAGCGTTAAGTTTAATGTCTTCAGCCAGACTTGTCCAAAAATTAATCCAAGTAAATAGGTTTGTAAAGAGCCATAGCTTCTTCAATAGGTTCAGTGATTAGTTCCAAGAATGGTTTTAATCGTTGTCCATTAACTTTAAAAGTAACACAATTACTTGGGTTTTAAATTTCTATGACCCCGTGCGAGAAGACTTCCATAACTATATATGGTCCAATCCATCAAGATCTTAATTTACTAGAAAATAGGTGTAGCCTAGAATTATATAGAAGAACTTTTTATCTAGATGAAAAAGATTTTCTATTAATTACTTGATCATGAAAAGCTTTAGTTCTTTCTTTATAATTTTATGAATTTTCATAAGCTTCATTTGAATTTCCTCAAGTTCCTTGATTTGTAATTTTCTCAGGGCACAGACAGCTTCTAAATTCATATTTAGTTGTTTAGTGACCCACATTGCTTTATGTTCCAGTTCTACCGATAAGTGACATGCTTTACCAAGTACAAGCCTATATGAAGACATTCCTAAGTTGGTCTTGAAAGCTACGCGATATGCCCATAGTGCATCTGTTAGTTTCAAAGATCAGTCTTTTCTATTGGTGCTTACTATCTATTTTAAAATCAGCTTGATTTGTCAATTAGAAACATCAACTTGCCCACTTGTTTACGGGTGATAGGATGTGGCCAGCTTATGGGTAATATTATACTTCTTCATCAATGATGCAAAAGATCGGTTGCAGAAGTGTGTTCTATGATCACTAATAATAGCTCTAGGGATACCAAATTGAGAGAGGATATTTTCTTTGAGAAATTTGATAACAATCCTACTATCATTAGTCTTGCATGGTACTGCCTCTACCCATTTGTATACATAATCAACAGCTACTAAGATGTATTCATTCCCAAAAGATTTTGGAAAAGATCCCATGAAGTATATTCTCCATACATCAAATATTTCAACAATTAAAATTGGATTCATAGGCATCATATCTTTCTTTATGATTCATCCTATTTGTTGGCACCTAACACAACTTTCATAGTATTCATGGGCATCTCTAAATAGGTTAGGCTAATAGAATCCACATTGAAACACTTTAGCTACAGTCTTTTTAGCACTGAATGACCACCACAAGCTTGATCATGGCAAAAGGATAAAATGCCCCTAACTTCTTCATCTGAGATGCATCTTCTTACGATTTGATCAGGACATTGTTTGAATAGATACGGATCATCCAAAATAAAATATTTTACCTGAGAGAAAAATTTATTCTTATCCTTAGTGATCTAGTGCATTGGAATTTGGTCAGTGGCTAAGAAATTCACTATGTCAGCATACCAAGGTTCTGATGTTACTGATAATGAAGCATGATATTTTGTTGGGTTAGGGATTTTTTATCAAAAGGATTCTTCTTTGGCTTCAAAATTTTCAATTTATGGGGCTCTGTTCTCATGATGATGAAGTAGGGGGCTACCTAAAGGGGATCACTGGCAGGTGGACTTTTTTTTTCAATTATGTCTAAATCTATCATTAGTAGATTGAAGCTAAGACCTCAATCTCATTCACATCCTTATAGAGTTGTCTGGATAGATAAAACCTCACTTCCTATTATTGAGTGTTGTTTATTGCCAATTCAAATGAAAGGTTACTCTGTTGAGATTATATGTGATGTGCTGCCCATAGAGTTTGCTAGTGTTTTGTTAGATCGACCTTGGATTTATGATATGCATGCTCATAACTTTGGTAGGAAGAATACCTATATTTTCATGCATAATGGTAAGAAAATTAGGTTAAGCCCTATTAAGCCTAGTGAGTCCCTACCTGCAAGAAAGGATAAGAGTTCTCTTCAAACTTTTAGTCAAAAAAACTGTCACATTTTGACTCATAGAAAATTTGAGAAAAAGGGTTGGAAGTCTGAAGTAATGTTAGCTATCACCCTTAGAAGTGAGATCCACTTGACCTCAAACTTCCAAGATAACCCACCTCCTGAGATTGAGCAATTGATGGAGTTAAGGATGTGACCGCAAAGGACATACCAAATGGTCAAACAGAGATTGTAAACTGTAGCTTTGGTGATTTGCTTAGGTGTCTAGTTGGTGATAGACCTGGTATATGGGATTTGCCATTGCCTGCAGTGAAATTTGTCTATAACAGTTTAGTGAATCAATCTACTGGCAAGAGCCCTTTTGAAATTATTCATGACTATAATTTTCATCAATCTATTGATCTTGTCCTCTTACCTATAGATAGCCATATTTTTGAGCCTGCCACCTCTTTTGCTCATCATACTCGTGACATTCATGCCAATATTCGGCAAAAAATTGCTACGAGCATGGAGAAATATAAATTTGCTGCTGATGCTCACTGTAGAAATATAGAGTTTAATGAACATGACTATATGATGGCTCGTATCTATCTAGAACATTATTCCAAACATTCGTTCAAGAAATTGCATGCTCGAGCTACTAGTCCCTTCCGCATCCTTCGTAAATTTGGACCTAATGCTTATTATTTAGAGTTACCTTCTGATTTGAAATTTAGTCTAGTTTTCAATGTTGCGGACTTGTTTCCTTATCAGGGCACATTCGAGTCTTCTACTATACATGCAGGTGTTCCTACTGATTGTACTATATCTGCAGTGCTAGTTCCAGTTCTTCCTTCACTTCCGTCATCATCACTGGACCACATTGAGCGCATTATCACTGACGAGATTGTTTCTTCTGCTCATAGTGGATTTCAAAGATTTTTGGTTAAGTGGCAGGACCAACCAAATTCAGATGCTACTTGGATTCATCAGGATGAGTTACAACACATTGATCCAGATCTCCTAGAGGCCAATTGCAATTCCTCGCCAGATACGAGTTCTTTCTAGCCAAGAGGAAATGATGAGAATCAGAAATTCCATACTTATTTTAAGCAGAGACGTCATAATTTAGAAATTATGGGATTTTGAATATTTGATAGATTTTTGAGAGATTTTATATTGTTTCCATCTTAAAGAGATTTTATCTTGTTTTCATATTGAGAGAAAATCTTGTTTCCATCTCATTTGACAGATTTTATCTTATTTCCATATAGAGGGATATGATTTCTACTTTTGCTAGGATGTGATTTCATTTCCATCTTATTTGAAAGTCTATTTAAAGACTACTATTGTATTTAAGGGGCAGCTTGGAATGGCAAATTGAAATCCTAAAGTGGGCTGTTTTTCTTTCTCCTGATTTCTTTGTTTTCCTTTTATTTTATCTCCCTTTCCTGTTTGTGTTTTTTTTCTCTTGATTTCTTTATTTTTCTTTCATTTGATCTTTCTTTCCTATTTGTTATCTTGAGTTTCTTGATGTCGCATCATCGTCATTGCCATGGACGGCCATTCTGTCTTTGCCATGCTCATATACATACGTACGTACGTATGTATGTATACATACATACATACATATACATATACATATACATATATATATATACATGGCATCAGCACCTCATGGATGGGGAAGCCATAGGATGAATGGGAGGCATGTCCTCTTGCCGTGCAGTAGATGCAACCAAAACCCACAATGGCATCCTCTCCTTTGCCTCCATCATCGTTGCCATGGACGGCCGTTCCATCTTCACCATGCTCACTATGGTCAAGGGCATCGGCACCTCATGGATGGGAAAACTACATGAAGAATGGGAGGCGTGTCCTCTCGCCGTGCAGTGGATGCAACCAAAAATAACAAAAGAGAAGAAGGGGATTCAACCAAATTTAGGGAGAAAAAAATTACCGACATGTGGTGGGATCAGAAAATCCTTG
>QRFJ01002366.1:0-22034 GCA_006176705.1 Cocos nucifera
AGAGAGATAGCCAAAAGGAGTTTGTACTCAATGCAAAGGCCTTTCATATGGTACTGATTGGTTAGGTTGTCCAGTCAAGAAAGATTGTCTTACTTTGTAAGACATTACCTGCCATTTTGATCACACTTTGCCATTTCTTGTTCTTTGACTTTGGTTCAAAAATTCTACCTTTGAACTGGTCCATTGACCATTGACAACTTTGAACTTCTGTCCATGTTATCACGCACCATTGGAGAGGTGGTGGGGGCCTGTCCTACAAGAACCTGGCAAGGAAGAAGGGGCATGCCACCTTTGCGTGTGCCCAAAGTTGGAGGCCGCCAGGAGTCCTGTTGGATAGGGACTCCATCTCCTTTTTGGAATTCCAATTAGAGTTTCTCTAAGAACCAACCTTTTGACTGGTATTAAGACACCCTCCAAGGAGATTGGGATCCTAATTCAACCATTAAATTTTAGATCTGATTTCACAAAGAGTTTGTGATTGGTTGAGAAGAAGAGGATTGGATCATAGTTAGTCTATAAATATACCTGCGCCCAACTCAAAGAGGAATCTGAATTAAAATGAGATTTCTCCATGCCCAAGGCCTTTTCTTCCTCTCTCCTCCATGCCAAAGCATCTTCTTCTCCTCTCCTTCACATCCAAAAGGGTTTCGTAACTCTTGTTGGTGCAATCTAACAAGAAAAAGACGACTGAAAGCTAGAAGGCTGCACTGCTGCATAGGATTACTGCTGATCTTCAAAAGAAGTTTCGAAGATCCTTCAGATCAGATCTAGATCTGATTTTTGGAGATGTGATAGAGAAGAAGAGGATCTTTAGATTTAGCCCAAGTGGATATCGGTAGAGGCCAGGCACTTGCGTGGCTTGATCCAGAACCTTCCACTACTTACAGGATCATCAATGGATAATAGGATTACCAACTTCAAGATAAATTAAATTTGATTTAATTTATCTAAATTTATTTTAATTTCTAAAATAATAATAATTAGATCTAAAATATCTCAGATCTGATCTGGATCAAAGAGAAAAATTTTTGAAATATATCTCTTGATCTGATCAGATCTGAACGAACCTGATCCGGGAAATCAGGATTTTCCTTCATGTGCGCCATATGGGTTGGTTGTCCTCTTAATCAAGGAGTGTAAAGATACTAGTATGACATATAGGTGAGATGCATGGATACATCTGCACTGAACGTGACCAACTCTGAAGCTTTTTCTATAGTCAAGATTTGCTCTAATGAAATATGGGTATAAGTATTCTGCTAACTTGAGATCACCACTGTGACTTCCAAGCAACTCACTGTGCTTTGATGCTGGACTATCTAAATTTTTAATTTAGTGATGAAAGATTTTTGGGCATATTCAAGTACTTGAGGAGTCGGTGTGCAAGTCAAAATGGGATTGACCACTCCGATTCAGGAGCTGTGTTCAATTGTATTTTAATTTAGCAAAAACCTTGGCCAGGATAGTCCTTGTGAGGGGTCACAGGACTAGTTGCTTTGAGATACAATTTAGATGTATCTTTCAGAATTGATAGTTAAACTCTGAGTCATCCTATACATAGAGATTAAAGGGATGAATTATATGGTAACCATATTCGCATAAGTTCTGAATGTTGTGATTGTGACTATTTGACCTATCCAAATAATGGGTACCATTACTAGATGGTCACATTGATTAGTACAGAAAGTGATTTCTTTGCTACCAGCTTAGGATCGAATCTACGGAGTGACATATACTAGAGGTTCCTACCTGATCTGATGGCTGGTGAAGAGTCCCACTGGATTGGGACTCTATGGTCAAGAGTTTCATTAGACTGAGACTCTTCGACCAAGAGTCCTACTAGGTTTGAACTCTGAGTCCTACCTATCTAAGACTCTATGGTCAAGAGTCTGGACTCTATAATCATGAGTTTCACTCATTTTGGGCACCAAGGTCAAGAGTTCCACTGATTTGAGACTCTTCGATCAGAATTTCATATCGATAGATTCTGTTATTCTGACACCAACCAAATTTGGACTCAGTATTTATGAGAAATTTAATTAATGATTTGATCACTAATTACCTTAATTTTATTGAGTAATTATTTTTGGATTAAGTCTAATTGAATTAAATTCAGTTGTGTTTGACCCGATTAGGTTATGAGATGACCTAATCGCTGAGGAGGTTTGATCTATGATTTGATCAAAGGTTGGGCTTGCTCAATTCCTAATTTAATTAGGATTTAATTGAACCTAACTAAGCCTAATTATGTTGGATTTAATTTCATCTAATTGGGCCTAGCCAAATTTGTTTGGGTTGGTTCAATTGGATAAAATTAGTTTGGACTAGTTTGACTAGTCCTCTTCCTGCACCACCTCATCTCTCCTACACCCATTTAAATTCACGAGAAAGGTTCTTGTGAGTTTTTCTCCCATGCATAAAGAGGTCTCATGCCCCCTTTCTCAATGCCCAAAATGGATAAGGATTGGTGGTTAATGTTTTAAGTTTGAATGAGATTCAAATTTAAACAAGAAACCAACTTCATTCCTATCTATGCACCATATTTTTGTGTGCCTACATTTCTTCACAAGAAAATGGTTCTCGTGCTTCATTTTTCATTAAAATATGGGCATGCTCCTAGCCTTCTCACATCTCTAGTGGATAGGATCAGGTGGTTTAGAGTTTAAATTCAAAATGTGTTTGAATTTGAACTAACAAACCCGATCTCATCTCTCCACACGGTGTCTACATAGATTCATGCAAGTTTAAATTGGTTTCTCCTTAGGACGTGAGAAAATTTTAGAAGAGAAAAAACTTCCATGAGTCCCCCTTCTGCATGAGGAAATTGAGTTTCAAAATTTTGAAAGAAAAAAAATACAAAGAGAGCTTGCATAGGGCTTCGGGTGTGTGCATACCCTAGGATTTTTGCTTAGGGTTTGGGAAGAGTTTGTATGAGCTATGAGTGCGGTGTGCCCACCATATTTTAGGAAGAACCTCCTCTATCTCTCTACTACATCTACTAGCAATTTGGAGCATCCAAAGAATCTGTAGACATAGATCAAAGCTGTTCGGTCGACAATAGCCATCGAAGCTTCCAGACGTCGTGCTAGCACTTGAGAGGAGACGATCGGGACCATGGCCTTGTGTGGATGATCCATGGAGGCTAGACATATTGTGTGGCTGCATCACGATGAGTAGACCTTTCTAGCAATATTTAGATTGCGGTGATCAACTACTCGTGCAAGGTATCATGTTCTGAACATGTAGCTGTAGTAGTAAATAGTTTACTACTGTTGATTTATTTTTCAAATTCAAAGCATGTATATCATATTTAGATCCTATGTGTAGGGTTTTTTGATATGATCAGTAGCTAATAATTAATTAGATTAATTATATTTTCCACTGCATTTAATGTACTATTGAAAAGGTTTCGTAAATAGGGCTAGAAACCATGCACTAGAAACCTTCACATAGGGCATGCGAGGGCGAAATGTCTTTGATGCCAACAATGACCCGAGTCCCGGGCACACAAGGAACCCCCGACCCTATGTTTACAATATTGCTGGACATCTTCTCTCGATTTGAACACTCTACATGCCAAGATCTAAATTTTGTACATCTAATTAATTAATTAATTCGTGATGGTACTAGCCGTCACTAATACTAGACAACATCAATCGATGCTAATGTTGTCGCTACTATTGCTACTTATAGTGGTAAGGAAGGGGCTGCAAGATCTAGGCCACAGGCTGAGGGTGGCAAGGCAGGGGCCGTGCAGTCAGACCAACTGGGATGGGGCTTGAAGAAAAATCTAGTTTTTCTACCGCAGGATCGATTTGATCTGATCTGATCTATCACAAAATTTTTTAAAATTTTTTTATGATTCGATCAGATATGAGAGTTTTTAGGTTTGATTGAAATGATCTGATTATAAAATCTAAAATTAAGAATAAAATTAGTAACATCTAATATTACCTTGTTGGGTAAACTATTTATCCTGTCGATGATCTAATGAAATCTGAATTCCAACTTGAGCCGCGCACACTCCTGGCCTCTACCGAAGTCTACTTGGATCAGATCTAGAAGTCCTATCCTTTTGAATCTAATCTCAAAAGATCAGATATGAAATTAAACTGTAGAGCCTTCAAACTAAACTTCGAAGGCAGCATGTTCCTCTCTTGATCAGCAACTTGTTGTGCAGCCTTTTCAGGATCAGGGACTCAACTTTTGATCTCTGATTTTGCCCAACACCTTGGGCATTGAGAAAAGGAAGAAGATCAAAAAGAGTGCATGGGAGATAGAGGGAGAGGCAGGGCTTCACCATAGATGAATCGCAATGATCAAACACTTTGATCATGGGTCTATTTACAGACCTAGCACCACCCTGGAGACTTGGTACTTTAAGCAACTAGATTGCTTAAAGTAGAAGGATTCCAATCTAAAATCCCATGCCCACACCTATTTTTATTCTGATTTTGTCACACAAAATTCAGAAAAAAATGATGTAGAGAAAGGTGGATCAAGTTGGGTTGGCACAAGAGATCTTATCTCCAAGAGTTTTAATCTATCGAAACCCTATTCCCTTATCCTCTAAGGGCGCATGCCATATGGGGGTGTGCATCCACATTTCTTCATGCAAAATTTGATGGGGATGTGCACCCTCAGATAAAGTCTAGGGGTGCATAACGCAACCTCTTCTTTCCTGCAAAGAATGGGTCAAAGACCCCTTGTCCTAATTCCATCGTATGATTTTAGGACATGCCCTGATCTCCTCAGGACAAGCCTTGTTTTGACCCAGACAAGCTATGTTTTGATCAAAACAAGCTCTAGTTAGACCAGGACAAACCCATATAGGATTTTTGGATGAGCCAAATCAAATCAAACTCAGTCGAGATGAACTAGAAAGAAGATAAAAGGAGAAAGTCAGGCTTAATCATGTGCTAGCATGATTTTCTTAAATCTAATTGGATCTAATCCAAATCAATTGAACTAGATTAGTCGAATTGATAACATCCAAATCCAAACTCTTATTTGTATGATCTAGTTAGGTTTAGTTCTATATGGAATAGGACATGTTGTGATCTCCATTACTGACATCATCGAAATACCTTTCGATGGATCAGAACTCTTTCGATTCATCCAATTAGAATCGTTGACCATCAAGATAATTCTAATTGATCTCAAAATTTACTAGTGACACCTAGAAGTATATGGTGGCAATCCATTAGAATCAGATACGGATCTCTCAGTGCAGCAACCTATATGATTGGGTTCCTCTATTATGAGCCCCGACAGGATTAGGGTTAAGATGAACCCATCAAACCCAAAACCCATCATATAATTGAATCATTTGATTCGCGTCTGATGTGAAACCCTAATAGAAAATTCTTTTCTATTATTTCACATTGTCATGGCTATGGGCTTAAGACTCGATCTCATGATCATCATAGGACTACTCATCCTCTACTAAGATTGATAGATCCTCTATTGGTGCAATCCAATTCCTATAATGAATATACTATAGCCAACATATACCTCAAGATTCTGAATGGCTAGAAGATTGAGTTATGGTGTAGTCAAACTATAACACACTCAAGGTGAACTGTCGATGCACCTTAGGTTAAAGAACCAAACATACAATTGTAGCATCGAGATAGTCATTGATGAGAAGGTAGATTTTCTTATGACTGCTTGAGGTGGTCATGCTCAGTACCCTTATTCTAAACAAGTACTTATACTCTCTCTCTGATGTCTCCATACTATAGACTCAAGACTCATCTATTCTAAAAAAATGATCATACACCGATCTTCCAGATCGATCACCATCCTCATGATGATTCTATGATCAGGAGTAATTTATGAGTTAATTATAATAACAGATGCCTTAAATTCTCAACTTTTGAGAATATGTGTTGTTGGTGCAGAATCTGATCGATGTCGAAACATGCTAGAGCTGGAGAAGATGAGGTCACCATCAAGACCTACAAGATAAGTCTTGATCGGAGTAGGGGGTTGCTCCGATAAGATCCTCCGACAATCAAGTCCGCTCTTCTAGCCAACAAAAATGGAGCGCTCAGAGAATTCAAGCAAAGTTTAGAGGTTAGAGAGAAAACATATCTTGAGGATTTCTTATATAGATGAAGCTTGTAACAGACTGATGGTGATAGCCATAACTACCTGGTAGTGGGCCATTTGGGATCATACAGAGTTTGTTATGGAGGATGGTGTCCATTATTGTGACATGCCAGTCTATTGAAAATTAATAGTTGAAGCTCGGATGGGATAGCTATAATTAGTAAAGAACTCCACATCACCGTAGTTTAGGAGAGATTCAGACCTCTTCAAGGTTGTCTACATGTAAATTGATATTTGTTGAGTTGGAAGCTGAATTTGCATAGATGATGAGGTCCTTTTGGGCGATTGTAAGAAGTTCGATTGAAGAAAGTCCTTTGAATGACTGGAGGGAGCCCTTTGGGCAACTTGAAAGAGTTCGACTGGAGGGAGCCCTTTGAGCAATTGGAAGGAGTTTGACTGGAGGGAGTTCGACTGGAGGCTTCAAGATGGTCCACAAATGAATGATTTGAAGATCAGGTCCTTTTATCAACTTTGACTTGCACATTCGAGATTCCAGATTCAATAGGGTTGAGATCTACCACTCTCAACAAGGCATATAAGTTCATCTAGGGGGGAAGCTCTGCTAGCCCATGGTTCTTGTTGCGCGATCCAATCTATGGTGGTGAGACTTGGCCTGAAGGAGATTTGGTTAGAAAGAAGTTCGACTGGCTTCAAGATTGGCTAGGCCAGGCTATGTAGAGATTGAATGCTTAGGCGACCATTTTCATTGTTCAAGTTCATCCAAAAGAAGTCCGATTGGAATTAGCTGCTTATAATGAAGGAATTTGGCTGTCTTCACAACCTATCATTGAACAGAGTCGGACCAATTAGGTTCTGATACTCAAGCCTTTCCATTTTACTATTCAAGCTTATCCAGACAAGGTCTGCAATGCTTTATGGGCTCTAGAGTTTACTCATGTAGTTGAGAAGATCAGTCGGTGGGATGAAGGTTGGCCATTTTGGGGTTACCATAGGACTAGACATCAAGCCAAACTTAGGTAGGAGCGGGTTTATCCCTAATATGTGTTATCATGCTCGTTAACTCAAAAGATGTATTATAGACACTTTGAATTCACAATATGATAGAAAATAATTATTTTATTAATTTTAAGTCAAAATTATAAAAATACTTCTAGAAAGTATTTTTTAAAGTGTTAGCTAATTTGGCTTTTAGGGCACTTATCTAACAAACTCCCACTTGACCTAAAGACAATTAGCTACAAATCTAAATTTCATCTTCTCAAGGTAGGCTTCCATCTTTTGCTGGCTCAATAGCTTCGTTAGTGGGTTAGCCGCATTATCTGTAGTATCGACTCTCTTGACCTCGATGTATCCTTTCTCGAGATAATCATGGATTAGGTGATACTGCCATTCGATATGCTTGAACTTCTGGTGAGACTTTGGCTCCTTAACTAGGGCTTTGGCACCATTATTATCATAGTACAGAGGTATGGCATCATATGGCAGCACTCCAAGCTCTACGGCAAACTTCTTGAACTACAATGCCTCCTTCACAGCTTTTGATGCAACCATATATTCTGCTTCCATGGTGGAGTCTGCTATCTTGGTCTGCTTGAAACTTTTTCAACTTATAGCACTACCATTGCATACGAACAGACTATCGGATGTTGACTTTCAATCATCTATATTAGACATAAAGTCTAAGTCTGTATACCCTTGGATCTGGAGTTCTCCATTACTAAAGATCAAAAACATATCCTTAGTCCATTTCAAACTTAAGGATACACTTCACAAAAGTCTAATGTTCTTCACCTGGATTCGATTGATACCTACTTGTGACACTCATAGCATGGGTATTAAGTCGTGTGTATAGCATGGCGTACATGAGGCTTCCTATTGCCGAAGCATAAGAAATCTTGCTCGTATGTTCAATCTTCTCAGATGTGTTGGGGCACATCTTTTTGAAGAGATGAATGCCATGTCTGAAGAATACTAGTCCCCTCTTGGAGTTTTCCATGCCAAACCTCTTCAGCACCTCCTTTATGTACATCTTCTGTAAGAGTCCCAGCATCCTCTTTGGCCTATGCTTATAGATCTTAATCTCCAAGATAAAGGATGCTTCTCCTAGATCTTTCATAGAAAACTCTTTCGATAGCCACACTTTGATAGAGATCAACATGAAAATATTATTTTCAATTAGGAGGATGTCATCCATGTACAGTACGAGGAAGACAATAGAGCTCTTACTTGCCTTCTTAAATACACAGGGCTCCTTCTCATTTTTTATGAAATGAAATAATTTGATTACATCATTAAAACGAGCATTCTAACTCTGAGATACTTGCTTAAGTCCATAGATGAATCTTTGTAGCTTGCAAACTTTGTGATCACCATCATTGGATGTAAAATCAAGAGGCTATTCCATATAAATATCTTCCTTAAGATATTCATTTAAAAACATTATTTTCATGTCCATCTATTATATTTTATAATAAAAATAGGCTGCAATAGCAAGCAATATGTGGATAATTTAAGCATAGTTACTGGCAAGAAGGTATCCTGATAGTCAATACCTTCACGCTAACTATATACTTTTGCCACTAGTCTTGCTTTGAATGTATCTACATTCCCATCTGCTCCTATCTTTCTCTTAAAGATCCATTTACACCCAATAGGTACTATATCTTTAAGTGTATCTACGAAGGTCCAGACTTAGTTCGAGTGCATTGAGTCAATTTTTGACTTCATTGCCTCTAGCCATTTGTCAGAGTCAAAATCTGATATCATCTCATTATAGATCTTAGGATCATCACCATGAACCCTATTTTTTGTGAGAAACATTTTTTCTACATCCTTTGAAATAGTACCTAAGTACCTCTCAGGAGGATGAAAAATCCTACTTGATCTATGAGGTGGAGGAGGTAATGTGTTAATTGGCTCAGACTAATTGGGTTTCATAGGTTTCTTGGCTCATTGCTCTTTAAAGACTTTCTCCTCTAGCCTAATCTATCTTTCGATGCCACTATCTTGAATAAATTATTTTTTAAGAAAAATAGTATGTCAACTCATAATCATATTGTGGTCTTCCGAAAGATGGAAATAATATCCTAATGACTCTTTAGGATATCTAATAAATCAAGCTCTAAAGGATCTAGACTCTAATTTGTCCGTCTGCTATCTCCTGACATAGGCCGGACAATTCCAAATTTTGAGATGACTTAGACTTGATTTTTTATCATGCCATATCTTATATGGTGTGGTAGGAACGGTTTTAGATGGAACCCTATTCAATAAATAAATAGTTGTCATTAAACTATATCCCCAAAGAAACTCAGGAAGGTTCGTGAAGCTCATCATAGATTGGACCATATCTAATAAGGATCGATTTCTCCATTCTGAAACCTCGTTGAGTTAAGGCATTTTAGGTAGAGTCCATTGTGAGACTATGCCATTATCCTTGAGATAATTTAGAAATTTTTGACAAAGGTATTCACCTCTTTGATTTGATCAAAGAACCTTAATGGGCTTTTTGATTTATTTTTCTACTTCATATCTGAATTTCTTGAACTTTTCAAAGGCCTCAAACTTATGTTGCATCAGGTACACATACTCATACCAAGATAGATCATCGGTAAAGGTGATGAAGTAGAAAAAATTATCTCTAGTCGGCACATCAAATGGGCCACACACGTCTGTATGTACCAAGGCAAGAAGGTCTGTGGCCTTTTCTCCATGTCCTACAAAAAGAAGCTTGGTCATTTTGCCTTGAAGACATAATTCATAAATTGGATATGACTTGGAAGTCAACGGACCCATTAGTTTGGATTTCTCCAATTTGTTAATCCTATCTTTAATTAGCTATATGACCTAGCCTAATGTGCTAAAGATACCTTTCATTGATACTATCCCTAGGTCATTTCATTCTTATGGCATTCACATTTTGCTTGACATTAAAAATAGAAATATCTACATATAACTGATAAAGATTGTTAATTAAGAAATCACTTGCAATTTTGTTTCTTTCATGAAGAATTATACAATGGTCTTTAAAGAAACTAATTACATAGTTCTCTTGTACTAAACATAAAACAGAAATCAAATTCTTGCTTGCAGCAGGCACAAAGTAACGGTCTCTAAGAACTAAAACTAATATAGATGGTAGTCAAAAAGGGTAGGTTCCCATGACCACAACAGCAACTCTTACTTCATTTTCGACATACAGGATCATCTCACTATCCCTCAGCCTCCTGCACTCCTCATAACCCTACATAGAAGTACATAAGTGAGCACTAGAACCTGAGTCAAGCACCCAACTGGATGCAAAAAAAATTGTAAGATTAGTCTCAATGATGAACATACCTCCAGAAGGACCTGCCTCCTTATTGTTCTTTGGACTGGCCAGGTATGAAGGGTAGTTCCACTTTCAATGGCCGTTGGTATTGCAGTGGAAATATTTTTCTTTATCCATGGCCTTCTTCTTCAAAACTCCTTTCTTCTTCTTTCCATCAATTTTTTATTTCTTTGCAGACTTTTTCTTCTTCCTAAAAGACTTTCTTTAGGAGGAAGTCCACTCCATAGCTAGAACTGAGTTCTTTATACTCTTTAAAGTCTGCTCAATAGAAATCAGTATATTCATTAACTTCGCCAAGGTGCACTGGAGCTTATGCATATGGAAGTTCATAATGAACTGTCCATATAAATTAGTCAAGGACTGTAGGATCACATCAATCTGTAGGTCCTTGTCCATTATGACACCGAGCTTCTCAAGCTCTTTTAGCTCCTTGATCATTGTTTAACGATGATCTTGGACTGACTACCCATCATGGATCTGTGCTTTGAAAAGTCTCCTTGAGACTTGATAGCGGGTTGCATGACCCTATTCATCAAACAACTCTTATAGATGAGCCAACATTTGGTGAGCAATCCTAATGTCTTCATGTTGGCACTGTAACTCATCTGACATTGAGTCCAACATGTAGCACCTGACTTTGTTATCATCATCTAACCACTTCTTATGAGATGCTTTTTGATCTACAGTCGAACGGGCAGGTAGGGTGCGAGGTTTCTAGTCTAGTATGTAAGATAATTTCTCAAAACTCAAAATAATTTTTAAGTTCTAGAGCCAATCCTTGTAATTGGATCCAGTCAATTTGTGGGTATTTAGGATTCGGGCTAGGGAGTTGAATGCAGACATTTTTCTACAGAGAGTTAAAATTTGTAGTTAGACTTGTAATTTGACTTAACCAATCTATTTAGAATTTTTATTTTTTAAATAAATTTAGGCTCTCACTATTTTCTTGGATCCCTACACTTCTTTAGCAGGATGTGAAAGTCTCCATAATTAATGACTTTTAGTGGGTGGTGCGGTCCCGCCGATTGGCTCACAATCTTACTTAATAGTTATTGGTGATGGATCAATCGATGAGTGGACAACTCTTATCAAATATTTCTCTAAACATGGTGCACCCAAACTTGATCTCTAATTAATAAAGCTCATCGTGCCTAGAATATTGCTCCACTCATTAGTTAAGTCAGACCCATCATTTATACGAACTGAATTTCTGATTGGGACCCTCACCATATCCAGAATATTGAGCCCAATCCATCCTCCAATCTATAGCATCCAATGCCTAATAGATAACCACTATATCCAACCAAGAACAATCAACCTCGAGAAGGGCTCGTACATCTATAATGGTGGAAGACCAAAGACTTAATATTTTCTTAGAAAGATTTTAATTTAGGTCTCTTAGACTCGACTAAGTCATAACGATTATGACTAACTTAGTGATGTGGGTCAGCTTGAATTGTTAGCTACCTTAAATCAGAATCGGATCAACCCATATGGCTAGGTATGTGAGATTGATGGAAGAGATAAGCCATTAACTTACCGTGAACACATTCAGATCGAGTAGCTTTTGATTAAAAACTCTCGATCATATCTGTCGAACTTATCTTAGATACCAAATTATCGAACTAGAATCGATCGGATTAGCCTACAATATAGGCTCGAATCATGGAGCTAAATTAGGTCTTAAAGTGATCGACCATATGTGGCTGTGAATTGACCTTGATCCAAACTTACATCTAATGGGCTAGTCAAGTCTAAGCACTTTTGATCCCACCAAACCAACTCTTGATTCAGTTTGATCAACTGCTTGACCTAATTGAGCTACCCATATCCGAACCCATGTTTTATGAAGTTGTCTTAGATCTGAAAATTCATAATTTTTAGATCTAATTGATTTCATAAAATTAATTCTTAATTAAATCTAAGAATTCATAAATAAAACATGCATTAAAGATCCTAGGATTTTAAGATCTAGAGTTTTGCAGAAAGGTAAGTTTTGATTTCTGATTAAGGACAAGCACGCAACACCCCTACATGCCATAAGAGCACCCCATCAAATGGAAAGAGAGGGCCTTTAAATCCTTTTTATTCTTATGACCAGATTTGCCAAGGGGAATGCTTTAATTAGAAATATGAAGTACACTACAAAAGAGTTAGATCTACTACATATAACACTTATGCATTTTAAGATCTAAACTATATATGCTTTGTACACATCTCATGTATAAAAATCAAACACATACATGCATGTTTTAGATCTGATTATATGTGATGTAATATCTAAAAATAAAATTTTAAATTATCATATCATAGAAAATTTTAATCTAGACTATTCATGGCATAGATCATAAAATTAGTCTAGACATGCATTACATATATAGCATATATGGGAAAAATTTTATACATCTACTGATTTCAGATCTGATTATATCTAATGTAACATCTAAAATCTAACATATCAAATCATAAAAAATAAAATCATATCAATCAAAACTAGATCTAAAGAATTGCAAATGCAGATCTGATACCAATTGAAGAAAAACTTAGTTTTCCTACCATAGGATCGATCTAATATGATCAGATCTAAAGCAATTTTTTTTAAAATTTTTCTATGATCCAATCAGATCTAATAATTCTCAAATGTAATTAGAATGATCAAATTATAAAATCTAAAATTAAGAATAAAATTAGTAACATCTAATGTTACCTTGTTGGGTAAACTATTTATCCTGCCGATGATCTGACGAAATTTGAGATTCCAACATGAGCCGCGCATGCGCCTAACCTCTACCAAAGTTCACTTGGGTTAGATCTAAAAGTCCTCTCCTTCTAGATCTAATCTTAGAAGATCAGTTCTGAAATTGATCTATAGAGCCTTCGAACTAAACTTCAACGGCAGCACATTCATCTCTTGATCAGCAACTTGTTGTGTAGCCTTTATAGGATCAGGGATTCAACTTTTGATCTCTGATTTTGCCCGACACCTTGGGTGTGGAGAAAAAAATGAAGATAAAAAAGAGGGCATGGGAGATGGAGGAAGAGGCAGGGGCTTCGCTGTAGATGAATTGCAATGATCAAACACTTTGATCGTGGGTTTATTTATAGACCTAGCGCCATCCTGGAGTCCTGGAGCTTTAAGCAACTAGATTGCTTAAAGTAGAAGGATTTCAATCTGAAATCCCATGCCCACACCTATTTTTATTCTGATTTTGTTGCACAAAATTCAGAAAAAATGGCATGGAGAAAGGTGGATCAAGTTGGGTTGGCACAAGAGATCTTATCTCCAAGAGTTTTGATCTATCAAAACTCTATTCCCTTATCCACTAAGGGCACACCATATGGAGGGGTGTGTCCACATTTCTTCATGCAAAATCTGATGGGGACGTGCAACCTGAGATAAAGTCTAGGGGTGCATGCCCCAACCTCTTCTTTCCTGTAGAGAATGGGTCAAAGACCCATTATTCTAATTCCATCGTATGATTTTAGGACAAGCCCTAATCTCATCAGGACAAGCTTTGTTTTGATCCAGACAAGCCCTATTTTGATCAGGATAAGCTCCAATCAGACTAGGACAAACCCATGTAGGGTTCTTAGATGAGCCAAATCAAATTTGACCTAGTCGAATTGAATTAGAATGAAGATAGAAGGAGAAAGTCAGGCTCAATCATGTACTGACACAATTTTCTTGAACTTGATTGGATCTAATCCAAATCAATCAAACTGAATTTGTCCAATTGATAACATCCAGACCCAAATTCTTATTTGTGTGATCTAGTTATGTTTAGTTCTATATGGTAATGGGACATATCGCAATCTCCATTATTGACATCATCGAAATACTATTTGATGGATCAAAACTCTTCCAATTCATCCAACTAGAATCATCGATTATCAAGACAATTCTAATTGATCCCAAAATCCATCAGTAACACCTAGCAGTATGTGGTGGCAACCCATCAAAATTGAATAGTAACCTCTTGGTGTAGCTACTTATGTGATTGGGTTTCTCTATCATGAGCCCCGATAGGATTGGATTCCTTATGACTGCTCAAGGTGGTCACGCTCAGTGCCCCTATTCTCAATAAGTACCTATACTCTTTCTTCGATGTCTCTACATCGTAGACTCAAGACTTATCTATCCTAAGAAAGTGATTGTACACTGATAAATTTGAATCAAAATAGCTTTGATATGACTCTGATAAATTTGATAAAATCCAGCCATTCAATAGGAATCCAACGGTCCAAAAATCATCAAAATCGGATGCAGATAAGCTCAGATCGGGTCGGATTAAATTCTGGCCGTTGGATCGCACTTGATCGAGGAAATCTGGCCGCAAATCATGCTTCGGGAGTCTTGATCATCGTCGGCAGCGTTCTGGACCATCGGATCATCATCTGGATCGAGCGCTGCCATTCGATGGTGATCCGCGTGATGTTTGTATCTGAATAAAATTCGGAAGCAACCACAGCCGTCCGATCCTGACCGCAAACAACCACATCCGTCCGATCGCGCAATAACTGTTCCCATGGACCGCGTGGACCGGCCGCACCGCACACCGCAACCAATCAGCGCCGCTGTTGTCGGACGAAAAGACTAAATTACCCTTGTGAGCCGCGATAAATTTCTGTAGACCCTTAAGGGGTCTAGGTCCACCACGTGGCAATCTCTGATTCGCCGGAATTTGCTGAGCTGGCGGTCCACGCCTAGATCGTGGACCGGCTGATGGCTTCAACGGCTGAGTCGGCTTGATGGCTTGGCTTGGCTTGGTGGCTCGGCTTACGGAGCCGGCTGAGCCATTTTCTTTTTTTATTTAATTTTTATTTATTTTATATCTTTCAAAATTCATATCTTTTCCATTTTAGCTCCGTTTTACTTGAAATTTATTTCGTTGTGATCAAAAAAATGAGCTCTTTCTATTGATAATAAAATTTTATTTTTTAATTTTTATTATTTTTTATTATTTTTTAATTAATTTTTTAATTAATAAAAATATGAATTTTTCAAAAATTATATATAAATTGATTATTAATTCTTAAAAATTAATATCAATTAATTGATAAATTAATACTTTTATTGATGAATTTATTATACTTATCACACCCCCCAACTTAAGCTTTGCTCGTCCTCGAGTAAAGAAAGAATTTAGTTTTAAATACCTTTTAACTTTAGAGTTTCGAATTTTACCTAAGCAATTTTCAAAATGGCCATTGATATTCAGTAGAGCTTAAATGAGATATATCATTGGGGTATTAATACTTATCAATAGAAAAATTAAGTAAAGAACATTAAATTTTTCAGAACTTTTTCTAAATTATTCCACTTTTATCTCTGATTTGTCTAAACTTTCATATAGGCAGGTGTATTGCTACTTCCATCCTTCATTTATTAATTTTTATTTTCACATTGCCCACTTTTTGATGCGAATATCATTGCTTACTTAGGCAACGGGACCCGGTTACTTGGTGGGAAACCAATGTTTTTTTTTTTTTTTTTTTTTTTTTTTTTTTTTTTTTAACGTTGTACCACTATTGAGTGTCTTAACTCCTTAAGCTTTCTATTTGATCCATGTAGCGAGTCTTGGGCCAATGACTCCCAAACCAGTTGGCTTTAGGGCACTAGGTATAGAATACCCCTCGGGCTTACTAGCTCGAATCAAATAGGCTACGAGTTAAGACTAGCTTTACAACGAGCTTCTTTGCCCTTCCCACCTTTTGATGCGAAACTCAATGCTTGCTTAGGCAAAGAGGCCCGGTTACTCAGTGAGAAGTACTTGGAAACTATTTTATTAAAATAAATTTTTATATGAAGAAACGTATAGTTACCCTACACAAGCCTATAAAAAGTAGACTTTTCTTTGATGCTAGTAAAAATAATTAGAAATGCTCCAAGAAAAATTTTTTTATGTTCTGGACTTAACTCTTTATTGAATTTTCTTAATACTTGATTCCTCAATATCTCACAGATTCTCTGATCTGTGTATCAATTTTCTTTTAAAAATGCTTAGTTTTATTCGATTCTTAAGCATAATCAAGTATCTAAATACTAAATACTAACTTTTTCGAGGACTTAAAATTTTAAAATTTTTATTTTTCTCTCCCCCCAACTTAATCGACATTGTCCTCAATGGAGAAGAAAAAATAAAGGATGTAATAAAGAACATGGAAGAATACACCTAACTCAGTATATATATATTTTTATTTTTTATTTTATTTTATTTTTTTGGTCCAGCACATGCCTTTACAAATTTGAGCTCTCCCTCCAACTTATTCAAATTATCCTAAAAAGAAAATAAGATAAATTAGATAAAAACTAAATATTGGGTTGCCTCCCAACAAGCGCTAAGTTTACCGTCTTCAGCCAGACACAATGTAGCTCACTATCCTGTGTCGAATATTGGATTGACAAATTCCAATGGTTTTGGATTGCCAATCTCAGAAAGTTGATGTTGATTTTTAATCCCATTATTGATATATTCACTGTTAATTTTTGGGATATATTTTATGATTCCATTCTCAGACCCATGTTTATTAAGAATTACTCCTATTTGTTCTTCTAAAATGCTCATGAATGGAGTTTTAGGAGTTAAGTTTGATTCAATGGGTGCTGGAATGGTGACTAAAGGCGGTTTTAATTCTGGAGGTAAATTAATGTGATCCTGCTTAAACAACTCCATTGACATTTCATTACATGCCTTTTGATTTTTATAAGAAGAACCAGCTTCTAGGGTTGAAGGGAATAGGACATTAGGTTTATAAGTCTCGGGTAAATCATCTATTCTCTTTTCCCTTATTTCTATCTCATTTAAACTGGAACTAGCATCAGTACTAATTCCTGGCTTGGGTTCTTCTATGTGGTTAGTCTCAGTACTAACCAGTTCCTCTAAATTTTTATTTTGGCTAGCATCAGTACTAGCCTCTCTCACCTGGTCTTGGTATGGGTCCATAAGAATCCTATAGCTTTTAAGTTCAGGAATTACTTTGGTATTCTCAAATTGGGGATTCTTAGATGAAACATTAGATTGATAATTTAATCCAGGTGGTTGGTGGTCATTAGGTGGGTTGTTTGAAATTGGTAGGTTCGGTAGTTGATCTAGTTCTCTCCTCATGTTAGACTCAACTAATTATCCTATTTGAGCTTCTAGTCTGGCGATAGATTGCTGTTGAGTTAGAATTAATTGTTGAAGTTGGTTAAATCTATCATCAGCTAGATTGGTCTGTTGAGGAGGTGGGTATGAAGGCTGATTATAATATGATGGCTGGTTAAACTGACTAGGCTGACCATTATTATAGGCATAATTTTGATAATTTTGCTCAAGTGAAATTTGGGTCTGAGCCTGAGTCTGTTGGGATGTCCAAGAAAAATTAAAGTTACTCCAATCTGAATTATATGAATTTGAAAATGGGTCATTAATCAATTTGGAGTATCCTTGAGTAGCTTGAACTTGTTCTTGGATAAAATATGGAAACTGTGCAGTCATAGGATATTCACTTACATGATGGGTTGGACTAGCATAGATTGAATAACTCTCCTGATAATTAGAAGATTGTTGACCTAGGGTTAGGAGTTGATCTATTTTCTGATCAAGAAGGTCAACTTTATCTAATTTTTGGACTATTAGATTTATATTAGCCATTTGATTATTATGTTTAATGTGAATCAACCATTCAATTAAGTTCAACTAAATCAGAAAAAGCGATTTCCTACCATGCATGTATTAGTGTAACCCTAATGTATGGTTTAAAAATTTTTAGAATATTTTTTTATTTTTTTATTATTATTATTTTATTATATTAAAAATTAATTTTTTTAATTATTTTTATTTATTAATTTTAATTTAATTTAATTTAATTTAATTATTAATTTTTAGTTAGTTTAATTTTTATTTTATTTTATTTTTAGAGGAGAAAGGAGAAGAAAGAAAAAAGAGTTCTAAAGAAGAGGTCCTAAGGAGTCCTAGAACTAAGAAGAAAGAGAAGAATTAGGTTTAATTAGATTTAATGTTGGTTAGCAATCAAGTTGGTCAATCAATCCTGACTAAGGGTTATCCTAGATCTAGACAGCTCCTAACTGCCAAGGTCACCTTCAAGCCCTCCAAGTGTAGGATTAGCCAATCAACTAGCCAGGTAAGTGTAAGGTCGGTGGGAGTCCCCCCGTTGCTTGCCTTAGACACCAATTGTGCTTGGCCAGGTAAGCGAACGGAACCAATTAGAAACCACCTTCCTTCGGGCCCAATCGTCCCTGAACCACTTTCCTAGACACCAGTCAAATTGACTTATCCTAACCCGGTTCAACTCTTAGGATTCCTTATCCTATTGAGCTCGAGTTCCTAGGGTTGATGTCTAATTGATTTTAAAATTAAAGGCTTAGGTCAATGCAGGATGTTGGTTGGTTGTTTGTGGGCTAAGGAAGGGTGATCAAATCCCCACCTTATCTTGTTTAATTGGGTTGTGCCCTTAATTTGATTTAATATGAATATGCACGAAAAAAAAAAAATTTCAATCAAAGGGTTTTATGCAATTTAAACTAGATGCATGCAACTAATTGAATTCTGAAAGGCTTACCTTGCCTCCAGCAATCACCAAAAAAAAAAAAATAAAAATAAAAATAAAACTAATATGATGCATGCTCTAAACAGTTAGGGTTTCTAATCTTATCATGAGGCTTTTAATTAGGTTTAAATGGAATATTTTTTTTAAATTAATTTAAAAATAAAATAAATAAATAAATAAATAAAAAGAAAAGAGGACTAGGGTTAGGATTGATCTCACCAGGCAAAACTTAGATGCTTTCTTCGTTTTCTCCTTTTTTTTTCTACAAAATAAATAAAAAAAATTAGTAAGCAATATTAAAAATTTTAAATATAATTAATTTATAAAAAAAATCAAAGAAATCAAAAAAAAAGAAGGAGATGCATTTGATTATTAAATGTTTCAATGTGAATCAACCATCTTAAATGTTCAACTAAATCAAAAAAATGATTTCGCTACCATGCATGTATAAGTGTAACCTGATGTATGGTTTACAAATTTAGAAATTTTTTTTATTTTTTATATTTTTATTTTATATATAAAAATAATTTTTTAATATTTTATTTATTAATTTTTAATTATTTTAATTTAATTTAATTATTAATTTTTAGGCTTAGTTTAATTTTTATTTTAATTTATTTTTAGAGGAGAAAGGGAAGAAAGAAAAATATTCTAAAGGGAGTTCTGAGAATTAAGAGAAAGAAAAAATTTGGTTTAATTATGATGCTAATGTTTGGTTAGTCCATCAAAGTTGGTCAATCAAATCCTGACTAAGGGTTATCCTGATCTATGACATACTCCTAACTGCAAGGTCACCTTCTAAGCCTCCAAGTTGTAGGATTAGCATCAATAAGCCAGGTACGCAGTGAGTAAAGTCGGTGGGCAAGTCGTCCCCGTTGCTTTGGCCTTAGATCACCAATTATGTGCCTTGCGCCAGGTTAAGCGGAGCGACGAAACAAAATTAAGAAACCACCTTCCTTCGGCGAGTCGTCCGCTGGAAACCATTTCCTAGAACACCAGTCAAATGACTTATCCTAACCCGGTTCAACTTCTTAGATCCTTGTCCTATTAGCTCGAGTTCCTAGGTTGGATGTCTTCTAATGGTTTTAATTAAAGTTTAGGTCAATGCAGGATGTTTGTTGGTTGTTTTGGGCTAAGAAGGGTGATCAATTCTACCTTATCTTGTTTAATTGGGTGTGCCCTTAATTTTGATTTAATATAATATGCACGAAAAAAAAATTCAATCAAAGGTTTTATGCAATTTAAACGAAGAATGCCATCGCAACTAATTAAATTCTGAAAGCTCTAACCTTTGCCTTCACAATCACCAAAATAAATGACAGAAATAAAAATAAAACTAATATAGATGCATTCTCTAAACAGTTAGGGTTTCTAATTTATCATGAGGCTTTAATGGTATTTAAATGGATTATTTTTATAAAATTAATTTAAAAATAAAATAAATAATAATAAATAAAAGAAAGAGACTAGGGTTAGGATGATCTTACAAAATTAGATGCTTTCTTCTACGATTTCTCCTTTTTTTTCTACAAATTAAATAAAAAAATTAGTAAGGCAATATTAAAAAATATAATTAGATTTAGCAAAAATAATCAAAAAGATATTAAAAATCAGAAAATCAAAAACATTCTCCTGGCAAGACGCTAGTGCCAAAAACTTGATAGGAATGCGATGTTGTCGTTAGACAGCCGTGTTTATCAGTTTAATCCGATTCTTAAAATACATTGAAAATGCTTAGATAGTGGTCGGAGTCGGGTCGAATCCACAGGAAGGTAGATTTTAGATTTAAATCTTATGATTTGTTAAAAAGAAAAAAGCCCAAAAAAAAAGGTGTTCAGATCAAAGGAAGTCCGGAAATAAAAAAGCGAAAATTAAGAAAGATGCAGGGGAAATTTAAACTTGGTACTAGGAGAATCTATGCAATTGTTAGATCTGACTTTGCAATAAAAAGTAATAATTAGATTAAAGTAGAAAATTAAATTACAATAAAATGTAAATGTAGAATTAAAAATGTCAAAATAAAATTTTTTATTAATAAATTTTGATTTAAATACATAGAATTTAAAAAAAAATAAAATAGCCTGATCTCTGATCTTGTCGACTTGGCAGGAAAGAATGGTGTAGAGAGGAGCTCGGCTTGCTTGCTTCTCGGCAACCCCATTGCTTCGAAAGAGCTTTAAAGCCTAGGCTCGCCCTGTACCAAGCTTTACCTTGATTCGAAGATCGTTGATTTTTTGTGGCCTGGGGTCCCTTTTTTAGTAGAGCAGGAGGCTGGATATTTTTTCTAGAAGGCAATATGGGACTAAGCCTTGTATTAATCGCCAAAAATAAAATAAATTTGGATAAAATTAGATCAAAATAGCCTGATATGACTCTGGATAAATTTGAATAAAAATCCAGCCTGTCAATAGAATCAATCGGTCCAAAAAGCATCAAAATCGATCGAGATAAGCTCAGATCGGGTCGGATTAAGATTCTGACCGTTGGAACTCGCGTTATCGGGAAATCTGTCCGGAATCATGCTTCGGGAAGTCTTGATGCCGTCCGGGCCAGTGTTTCTTGGACCTGTCGGATCATCCTGGATCCGAGCGCTTGTCCTCCGATGGTGATGCCCGCGTGAGTTTGTATCTGAAAAAATTCGGAAGCAAACCACACGTCCGAGCTCGCGAAACATCCCCATCGATCCGACTAGCAAACATAGTTCCATGCGTAACGCAATCTGTGCCCTGGTCGCTGGTACTGCCGCCACAACGCGCAAAGCCAATTCAGCGCCGCTGTTGTCGGATGAAAGACCTAAATTACCTTGTGAGTCCGCGGATTAAATTTGTAACCTTAAGGGGTCTAGGTCCACGCGAACGTGCATCTGTGATCTCGCCGGAATTGCTGAGACTTGCTGCGTCCTACGCCTTGAGTCGATGGACCGGCGCTGTAGCTTCAATACGCTGAGGATCGCTTGATGCTTGCCTTAGGCTTGTGTGCTCGAGCTTACTGGAGCAGCGGGGCTGAGCCTTTTCTTTTTTAATTTAATTATTATTTATTTATAATCTTTCAAAATTCATATCTTTTTCCATTTTAGCTC
>QRFJ01002366.1:22059-79527 GCA_006176705.1 Cocos nucifera
CGTTTTACTTGAAATTTATTTCGTTGTGATCAAAAAAATGAGCTCTTTCTATTGATAATAAAATTTTATTTTTTAATTTTTATTAATTTTTATTATTTTTTAATTAATTTTTTAATTAATAAAAATATGAATTTTTTAAAAATTATATATAAATTGATTATTAATTCTTAAAAATTAATATAAATTAATTAATAAATTAATACTTTTATTGGTGAATTTATGATGCTTATCACACCCCCCAACTTAAGCTTTGCTCGTCCTCGAGTAAAGAAAGAATTTAGTTTTAAATACCTTTTAACTTTAGAGTTTCGAATTTTACCTAAGCAATTTTTAAAATGGCCATTGATATTCAGTAGAGCTTAAATGAGATATATCATTGGGGTATTAATACTTATCAATAGAAAAATTAAGTAAAGAACATTAAATTTTTCAGAACTTTTTCTAAATTATTCCACTTTTATCTCTGATTTGTCTAAACTTTCATATAGGCAGGTGTATTGCTACTTCCATCCTTCATTTATTAATTTTTATTTTCACATTGCCCACTTTTTGATGCGAATATCATTGCTTACTTAGGCAACGGGACCCGGTTACTCGGTGGGAAACCAATGTTTCTTTTTTTTTTTTTTTTTTTTTTTAACGTTGTACCACTATTGAGTGTCTTAACTCCTTAAGCTTTCTATTTGATCCATGTAGCGAGTCTTGGGCCAATGACTCCCAAACCAGTTGGCTTTAGGGCACTAGGTATAGAATACCCCTCGGGCTTACTAGCTCGAATCAAATAGGCTACGAGTTAAGACTAGCTTTACAACGAGCTTCTTTGCCCTTCCCACCTTTTGACGCGAAACTCAATGCTTGCTTAGGCAAAGAGGCCCGGTTACTCAGTGAGAAGTACTTGGAAACTATTTTATTAAAATAAATTTTTATATGAAGAAACGTATAGTTACCCTACACAAGCCTATAAAAAGTAGACTTTTCTTTGATGCTAGTAGAAATAATTAGAAATGCTCCAAGAAAAAAAATTTTTTGTTCTAGACTTAACTCTTTATTGAATTTTCTTAATACTTGATTCCTCAATATCTCACAGATTCTCTGAATCTGTGCATCAATTTTCTTTTAAAAATGCTTAGTTTAATTCGATTCTTAAGCATAATCAAGTATCTAAATACTAAATACTAACTTTTTCGAGGACTTAAAATTTTAAAATTTTTATTTTTCTCTCCCCCAAACTTAATCGACATTGTCCTCAATGGAGAAGAAAAAATAAAGGATGTAATAAAGAACATGGAAAGAATACACCTAACTCAGTATATATATTTTTTATTTTTTATTTTATTTTATTTTATTTTTTTTGGTCCAGCACATGCCTTTGAAAATTTGAGCTCTCCCTCCAACTTATTCAAATTATCCTAAAAAGAAAATAAACTAAAAAGATAAATTAGATAAAAACTAAATATTGGGTTGCCTCCCAACAAGCGCTAAGTTTACCGTCTTCAGCCAGACACAATGTAGCTCACTATCCTGTGTCGAATATTGGATTGACAAATTCCAATGGTTTTGGATTGCCAATCTCAGAAAGTTGATTTATTTTTAATCCCATTATTGATATATTCACTTGTTAATTTTAGGGATATAATTTTATGATTCCATTCTCAGACCCATGTTTATTAAGAATTTCTCCTATTTGTTCTTCTAAAATGCTCATGAATGGAGTTTTAGGAGTTAAGTTTGATTCAATGGGTGCTGGAATGGTGACTAAAGGCGGTTTTAATTCTGGAGGTAAATTAATGTGATCCTGCTTAAACAACTCCATTGACATTTCATTACATGCCTTTTGATTTTTATAAGAAGAACCAGCTTCTAGGGTTGAAGGGAATAGGACATTAGGTTTATAAGTCTCGGGTAAATCATCTATTCTCTTTTCCCTTATTTCTATCTCATTTAAACTGGAACTAGCATCAGTACTAATTCCTGGCTTGGGTTCTTCTATGTGGTTAGTCTCAGTACTAACCAGTTCCTCTCTAAATTTTTATTTTGGCTAGCATCAGTACTAGCCTCTCTCACCTGGTCTTGGTATGGGTCCATAAGAATCCTATAGCTTTTAAGTTCAGGAATTACTTTGGTATTCTCAAATTGGGGATTCTTAGATGAAACATTAGATTGATAATTTAATCCAGGTGGTTGGTGGTCATTAGGTGGGTTGTTTGAAATTGGTAGGTTCGGTAGTTGATCTAGTTCTCTCCTCATGTTAGACTCAACTAATTATCCTATTTGAGCTTCTAGTCTGGCGATAGATTGCTGTTGAGTTAGAATTAATTGTTGAAGTTGGTTAAATCTATCATCAGCTAGATTGGTCTGTTGAGGAGGTGGGTATGAAGGCTGATTATAATATGATGGCTGGTTAAACTGACTAGGCTGACCATTATTATAGGCATAATTTTGATAATTTTGCTCAAGTGAAATTTGGGTCTGAGCCTGAGTCTGTTGGGATGTCCAAGAAAAATTAAAGTTACTCCAATCTGAATTATATGAATTTGAAAATGGGTCATTAATCAATTTGGAGTATCCTTGAGTAGCTTGAACTTGTTCTTGGATAAAATATGGAAACTGTGCAGTCATAGGATATTCACTTACATGATGGGTTGGACTAGCACAGATTGAATAATTCTCCTGATAATTAGAAGATGATGTGAATTGTGCAGGAGATTGTTGACCTAGGGTTAGGAGTTGATCTATTTTCTGAGCAAGAAGGTCAACTTTATCTAATTTTTGGACTATTAGATTCATATTAGCCATTTGATTATTATGTTTAATGTGAATCAACCATTCAATTAAGTTCAACTAAATCAGAAAAAGTGATTTCCTACCATGCATGTATTAGTGTAACCCTAATGTATGGTTCAAAAAAAATTTTTAGAATATTTTTTTATTTTTTTTATTATTATTTTATTATATTAAAAATTAATTTTTTTAATTATTTATTAATTTTAATTTAATTTAATTTAATTTAATTATTTTTTTAGTTAGTTTAATTTTTATTTTATTTTATTTTATTTTTAGAGGAGAAAGGAGAAGAAAAGAAAGAAGAGTTCTAAAGAAGAGGTCCTAAGAGTCCTAGAACTAAGAAGAAAGAGAAGAATTAGGTTTAATTAGGTTTGATGTTGGTTAGCAATCAAGTTGGTCAATCAATCCTGACTAAGGGTTATCCTAGATCTAGACAGCTCCTAACTGCCAAGGTCACCTTCAAGCCCTCCAAGTGTAGGATTAGCCAATCAACTAGCCAGGTAAGTGTAAGGTCGGTGGGAGTCCCCCCGTTGCTTGCCTTAGACACCAATTGTGCTTGGCCAGGTAAGCGAACGGAACCAATTAGAAACCACCTTCCTTCGGGCCCAATCGTCCCTGAACCACTTTCCTAGACACCAGTCAAATTGACTTATCCTAACCCGGTTCAACTCTTAGGATTCCTTGTCCTATTGAGCTCGAGTTCCTAGGGTTGATGTCTAATTGATTTTAATTTTAAAGGCTTAGGTCAATGCAGGATGTTGGTTGGTTGTTTGTGGGCTAAGGAAGGGTGATCAAATCCCCACCTTATCTTGTTTAATTGGGTTGTGCCCTTAATTTGATTTAATATGAATATGCACGAAAAAAAAAATTTCAATCAAAGGGTTTTATGCAATTTAAACTAGATGCATGCAACTAATTGAATTCTGAAAGGCTTACCTTGCCTCCAGCAATCACCAAAAAAAAAAAATAAAAATAAAAATAAAACTAATATGATGCATGCTCTAAACAGTTAGGGTTTCTAATCTTATCATGAGGCTTTTAATTAGGTTTAAATGAATATTTTTTAAATTAATTTAAAAATAAAATAAATAAATAAATAAATAAAAAGAAAAGAGGACTAGGGTTAGGATTGATCTCACCAAAATTAGATGCTTTCTTCATTTTCTCTTTTTTTTCTACAAAATAAATAAAAAAAATTAGTAAGCAATATTAAAAAAAATATAATTAATTTACAAAAAAAATCAAAGAAATCAAAGAAAAAAAATCATCTATTCCTTCCCCGGCAACGGCGCCAAAAACTTGATAGGAACGCGATGTTGTCGTTAAGACACCGTGTTTATCAGTTTAATCCGACTTCTTAAAATCATTGAAAATGCGTAGATAGTAGTGAGTCGGGTCGAATCCACAGGGAAGGTAGTATTTTTAGATTTGAAATCTTTGATTTTTAAAAGAAAAGAAAAAAAAAGAGTTTTGGATCAAAAGTGAAGTCGGAAAATAAAAAGCGAAAAATTAAAAGATGCAGGAAATTTAAACTTGGTACTAAGATCTACTAGTTAGATCTTAGCATCTACTTGCAAAAAATAATAATTTAAAGTGCAGAAATTAAATTACAATAAAAATAAAAAGTAAGAAATTAAAATGCAAAAATAAAATTTTTATTAATTAAAATTTTAGAATTTAAATACATAAAATTTAAAAAGAAAATAAAATAAAATAGCCTGATCTCTGATCTTGGATCGGCATTGGCAGAAAGATGGTGTAGAAGCTCGGCTCTTCTTCTCGGCACCCGTTGCTTCGAAGCAGCCTTTAACCCATAGCCTGGCTTCGCCTGTACCAAAGCTTCACCTTGATCGGAGATGTTGATTTCTTGGAGGCCTGGGGTCCTTTTTATAGAGCTAGGAGGGCTGGATATTTTTTCTAAAGGCAATATGGGACTAATGCCTTTGTAATCATCAAAATATAAAGAAATTTGGATAAAATTTGAATCAAAATAGCTCTGATATGACTCTGATAAATCTGATAAAATCCAGCCATTCAATAGGAATCCAACGGTCCAAAAATCATCAAAATCGGATGCAGATAAGCTCAGATCGGGTCGGATTAAATTCTGGCCGTTGGATCGCGCTTGATCGGAGGAAATCTGGCCGCAAATCATGCTTCGGGAGTCTTGATCACCGTCGGCAGCTTTCTGGACCGTCGGATCATCGCCTGGATCGAGCGCTGCCGTCCGATGGTGATCCGCGTGATGTTTGTATCTGAATAAAATTCGGAAGCAACCACAGCCGTCCGATCCTGACCGCAAACAACCACATCCGTCCGATCGCGCAATAACTGTTCCCATGGACCGCGTGGACCGGCCGCACCGCACACCGCAACCAATCAGCGCCGCTGTTGTCGGACGAAAAGACTAAATTACCCTTGTGAGCCGCGATAAATTTCTGTAGACCCTTAAGGGGTCTAGGTCCACCACGTGGCAATCTCTGATTCGCCGGAATTTTGCTGAGCTGGCGGTCCACGCCTGGATCGTGGACCGGCTGATGGCTTCAACGGCTGAGTCGGCTTTGATGGCTTGGCTTGGCTTGGTGGCTCGGCTTGCGGAGCCGGCTGAGCCATTTTCTTTTTTTATTTAATTTTTATTTATTTTATATTTTTAAAAATTCATATCTTTTCCATTTTAGCTCCGTTTTACTTGAAATTTATTTCGTTGTGATCAAAAAAATGAGCTCTTTCTATTGATAATAAAATTTTATTTTTTAATTTTTATTATTTTTATTATTTTTTAATTAATTTTTTAATTAATAAAAATATGAATTTTTCAAAAATTATATATAAATTGATTATTAATTCTTAAAAATTAATATAAATTAATTAATAAATTAATACTTTTATTGATGAATTTATTGCTTATCAACCCCAACTTTGCTTTCGAGTAATGAGTTAAAGAAATACCTTAAATAACTTTAGAATTAATTTTGCCTGTTAACTCAAAGGATATATCATAGATACTTTGAATACACTATATGATAGAAAATAATTCTTTTATTAATTTTGAGTCAAAATTATAAAAAATTTTTTAGAAAATATTTTACAAAGTATCAGCTAATCTGGCTTCTAGAAAACTCATCTAATAGGGCCATAGGGAGGCCGGCGAGGTAGGGGCGGTAGGCTTCGGGGCTGCTGCATAGGAGGCATCGATAGGGTGGTGGGGACTACGAGAGAGGCAGGGCTGGGGTGGCGATTTTAAGGCCATGCCATAGGAGGCATCGACGAGTTGGGGCGACCGGGGGAGAGACAGGGGGTGGTGGGCTCGAGGTTGTGGCATAGGAGGGGTCATGGTGTAGGGGCAACTCGATCGTGGCACAGGAGGCATTGGCGGGGTGGGGGTAGCCATGCTAGAGGCAGGGCTGGGGTGGCTAGCTCAAGGTGGCAGCATAGGAGGCATTGGTAGGGTCAGGGTGGCCATAAGAGAGGTGGCGGTTGGCTCGGGACTGTGGTGTATGAGGCACTGGCGGGGTTAGGGTGGCCACGGGAGTGGTAGGGCTGGGATAGCTGGCTTTGCATTGTGGAGTAGGAGAAGCCGATGGGGTTAGGGTTACCATCAGTGAGGCGAGATCGGGGCCACGAGGTTGGGGTGGCCTCAAGGAAGGCGGGGCCTATAGTATTTGGTATGGTGCTCCCAAACCTTGGGGGGCCACAGGAGGAGCTAGGGTGTTGGCTCTAGGAGTCTAGGATAGGTGTGAGTCATAGGACTAGGATAGGAGTTGTCTTAGGATGAAGGCAGCATGTTGCCCTGCACGAGCTCGAGGTTTAGGTGTGAGGATCTTGAGGGGTTTGATAGGTGCTCCAGAGATCTGGGATATAAGGTGAAGCAAAGAACCAAAGCCAGGAGAAGAATCAGCTAATGTTGAACCTCCTAAGTGATTTTGATGATGACCAAGCATTAAAGCAAATGATTACTAATATATTTTATTTTAAGTGTTTTAATGTCAAAAGAAAGAGAACTCTTTGACCAAAATAAGAAAGACATAAAATGAAAATCAAATAAAACTTGAATCTTCTTGATTGGTGCAAAAATTTTCTCAAAATTATCTTGGAGCAGTCTTCGAGACATCCTGAAATTTTTTTGGAAGCTCTCGAGTGGACTGGCATACCTCAAATACAGTTCTGGCTTAGTTTTGAGAGGTCTCGAGTGAATCTCGAGAGCTCTCGATCTCAGACGATAGAAATCTAGTTTTTGTGCTTTGAGAGCGAAGGTCTCATGGTTGCAGCGAAATGTCTCATTCAGAATCGAGAAGTCTCGATCTAAGATGAGCCATGTTTTTCAGAAAGCTGATTTTTCATGCGACTGATGGTGAGAGCTCTCCTGATCAAATCAAGAGATCTCGTAACCTGGCGAGATGTCTCGAGATAAATCGAGAGATCTCGAGACTCGACGATAATCTTTTGATGGGGCATTTCAGATCAAATTTTTTTGGTTCCAATAGCTAGTTGCTGCTCTCCAATGGTCGGATTTTACTTTTTTTGAGCTCCAATCATCACCAAAAAAGAGGAATGCTATAGATATAAAAGGAAGAAGGCTTATTTTTAATTGATCAAAGAGAAACATGAGAGAAAGCGAAGCATGCTCTGTTCTTGAACAAATACCCAATCTCTAATCAATCAATTCTCTCAAGCTTTGAAGAACCCTCAAGTGCATTAACTCCACGTATTCAAAGAGGCTTTCAATGAACTACAAGGATAATTTTTCTGCTCATTCAAAGGGGTATTTCGAGTTGTAAACTTTTTTTTCTTTTTTCATGTATTTAGTTTCAGTAGCAGCTAAAACTTGGGTTTTGGGGTTTTTCTCTCCTCTATTTATTCAGATTGGTTTGTCTGATCCTTGTAAGGATTATGGTTGGTGAACTTTAGAAAAAATCAATTGGGTTTTAGGATAGTGAGCTTGAAAAAACTATCCAACTATAATCTTATGGGATTATAGTAAAATTTTTAAGAGTTTGCTTGGAAAGTAGACGTAGGTGCTGGAAGAGCACCGAACCACTATAAAATTCTCTTGTTTGTGTATGTGCTCTTGATTGTGTCTTTTATTTACTCTCATATTTGATTCACTTAGGATTTAATCATTTATCACCACACATATCTGCTTTAAATTTTTGAAAACCCAATTCATCCCCCCTTTTGGGTTGTCATCTGGGCAACAATTAGTATCAGAGCATAGTTCTCTACTAATTATTGATTTTTTTTAACTAAAGATAAAGATCATGTCAACCCAACTAGGAGGTTCACTTGCTGAAGGGCAATCCATAAATAGGCCACCTTTTTTCAATGGATCCAACTATACCAATTGGAAAGCTCGCATGCGCATTTTTATTCAAGCCCTTGACTATGATATATGGAGTATCATTGTCAATGGTCCATACACACCCACAGTCATTGTCAATGGCACATCCTCTCCTAAGCCAAAGAAAGATTGGGATGAAATGGATAAGAAACTGATCCAATTAAATACCAAGGCAGTGAATGTACTTTATTATGCCCTTGATGCAAAGGAGTTTAATCAAATCTGCACTTGCAATTCTACAAAGAAAATTTGAGATAGATTTGAGGTCACACAAGAAACAAATCAAGTAAAAAAAACTAAAATTAACATGCTAGTTCACCAATATAAGTTATTTAAAATGGACTCCACTGAATCTATCACTAGCATGTACATAAGATTTACTGATATTATAAATGATTTAAAAAGCTTAGGTAAAGTTTACACTAACCATGAATTGATGAGAAAGATCCTCAGGTCTTTACCTAGGTCATGGGAAGCCAAAGTAATAGCCATCTAAGAGGCAAAGGATCTAAATACACTACTTCTAGAAGAGCTCATTGGATCCTTGATGACACATGAGCTTACCATGAGTCGGCACCATGAGGAAGACAATAAGAAGAAGAAAACAATAGCACTAAAATCCATGGTTGATGAAGAAGAAGATAATCTATGTATCAATGAAGAAAATGATGAAGATATGGCCCTGGTGATCAGAAAATTCAAGAAATTTATGAAAAAAAGAAGATAAGGATTCAAGAAGAGGAGCTTCATTAGAGGAGAAGCCAGTAAGGAGAAAGAAAAAGAAAAAGAGAGAGACTAGTCCACTTGCTACAAATGCAAAAAGTCAGGATATTTTAGGGCTGAATGTTCTCTATTGAAGAAGGGGCCAAAAAGAACCAAAAAGAAAGCCATGTTAGCAACTTGGAGTCACAGCGATGAGTCAAGCTCGGAGGAAGAAAATCAAAACAAATCAAACTTGTATTTCATGGCACAAGATGATGAAGTATCCTCCACTCTTGATTTAGATTTTATCTTCAATGAGCTTCAAGATGCTTTTTATGACTTGATGAAAGATTTCAAAAAGATAAGCTCAAAAAATAGAATCTTAAGGAAATGACTCAAACACTCTTAAAAGAAAAGGAAGAGATAATTAGTAGCCACAATAAGTTAAAAGAAGAAAACAAAATTCTAAAGGATGAATTGGATAAATTTAAGCCTTTAGTTGATAAATTTACTTATAGTTCTAAAAATTTATAAATGATTTTAAATAATCAAAGAAGAGTTTATAATAAGGCCAGACTAGGATATAAACCTAAAGATAAAATTAAGTATCTAAAAAATTTCTTCATTGCACCCATCTCTAATAGCATTTCTTATACCATTTGCTTTAGATGCAAAAAGGTAGGATATAAGGCTTTTGAATGCAATACTAGAAAATTTAATGAAAAGCATGTTAAAAGCATTTGGGTTCCGAAAGGAACCATGTCCACTAATCCTAAAGGACCCAATAAGACTTGGGTACCTAAAACTATCACTTGATTGTTTGTGCAGGAATGCCTTGCAGCCCAAGGATCAAAATGAGAGTGGTATTTAGATAGCAGCTGCTTAAGGCATATGTCGGGTGACAAGCAATAATTCATCATCCTAGAAAGAAAGGAAGGGGGAGTAGTCATCTTTAGCAATAATGGCAAATATAAAATAATTGGCTATGGTAAAATTCAGATTACTCCTACCATCTTTATAGATAATGTATTGTTAGTTGATAATTTAAAACATAACTTGCTTAATATCAGTCAACTTTGTGATAAAGGTTTTAAAGTCTCTTTTGAATCTTCTTTGTGCAAAGTACCTAGTTCCTTAGATGATAGGTTAAAATTCATTAGATTTAGGCATGAAAACATCAACATGGTGAATCTTGATGAAATTACCATGAAAAGTGGCCAGTGCCTAGTTGCAATGAATGCTAATGTAAAAGAAACTAGTTGGCTTTGGCACCGAAGATTAGGTCATGCTAGCATGCATACTCTTTATAAATTGCATAATAAAGACTTAGTTAAGGGGCTACCAAAACTAAATTTCAAAGTTGATAATGTTTGTGATGCTTGCCAATTTGAAAAACAAACTAGGGGGAGATTCAAATCCAAACATGTGATTTCAACTTCTAAGCCTCTTGAATTGATTCATATGGATTTGTTTAAACCTATTAGGACCACAAGCCTAGGAGGGAAGAAGTATGGTCTAGTAATTATTGATGATTATTCTCGTTTCACTTGGATTCTATTTTTAGCTCACAAAGATGAAGGATTTTCAATGTTTTCAAAGTTTTATAAGAAAATAACAAATGAAAAGAACTCTACTGTGGCATGTATCCATAGTGATCATAGCACAAAATTTGAAAATAAATACTTTGAAGAATTTTGTAATGAACATGGCATAGAACATAATTTTTCAACACCTAGAATCCCTAAAACAAAATGGAGTTGTTGAAAGAAAGAATAAAACCTCAGTTGATATGGCCCGTACCATATTATGTGAAGGAAATCTACCCAAATACTTTTGGGCTGAAGCCATTAACACAACATGTTACATCCTAAATAGAGTTTCTATTCACTCGATCTTAAAGAAGACCCCCTATGAGCTTTGGAAAGGAAAAAGATCTAATATTAATTATTTTCATATTTTTGGTTGTAAATATTTTATTCATAATAATGGTAAAGATAATCTAGGCAAATTTGATGCTAAAGCAGATGAGGGTATATTTATTGGATATTCTACATCTAGCAAAGTATATAGAGTCTTCAACAAACACTCTTTAGTTGTTGAAGAATCTATACATATTATCTTTGATGAAGCTAACAATCAATCTTCGAGAAAGGAAGACATTTTTTATGATAATATAGGAATTCTTGAAGATGAAATGAAGGACCTAAACTTGAAGGACAATAACATTCAAGATAAAGATAAACCTACAACAATCTTGGAGCAAAGTAATAATGGTGAGAATGAAGCATCTAAGGATCATAAAGATCTACCCAAGGAGTGGAGGTATGCACACAATCATCCAAGAGAATTGATATTAGGTGATCCTTCGCAATGGATAAGAACTAGATTTTTTTTATGGATACATTTGATTACCTTGCATTTATTTCTCAAATAGAACCTAAAAACATAGAAGAAGCTGAACAAGACTCTAATTGGATGCTAGCTATGCAAGATGAACTAAACCAATTTGAAAGAAACAATGTATAGACTCTTGTAAATAAACCCATAGATCATCCTATAATTGGTACAAAATGGGTATTTAGGAATAAATTAGATGAACATGATAATGTTGTAAAAAATAAAGCTAGATTTGTTGCTAAAGGATATAATCAAGAAGAAGGAATTGATTTTGATGAAACATATGCACCTGTTGCAAGATTAGAGGCTATTAGATCGTTACTTGCTTTTGTCTGTTATATAAATTTTAAATTATTTTAAATGGATGTGAAAAATGCCTTTTTGAATGGTTATATTGCTAAAGAAGTATTTGTAGAACAACCATCCATATTTGAAAATTACTCACTTCCCAATCATGTATGTAAGTTAAATAAAGTACTCTATGGACTTAATCAAGCACCTAGAGCATGGTATGAGAGATTGAGCAAATTTTTATTATAAAATAATTTTATTAGAGGAAGTGTAGACACCATAATATTTTTGAAAAAAAAAATAATGACCTTCTTGTAGTTCAAATATATGTGGATGACATCATATTCGGAGTTACTGATGAAATTCTTTGTCAAGAGTTTGCTAAGTTGATGAAGAGTGAATTTGAAATGAGCATGATGGGGGAGTTGAATTTCTTTCTTGGACTACAAGTCAAACAATCAAAAGAAGGTATTTTCATTAGCCAAACAAAATACATCAAGAAGATGCTCAAGAAGTTTGGCATGGAAAATGGAAAGAAGATTGGCACACCCATGAGCCTCTCTTGCAAACTTGACAAAGATGAAAATGGTAAGAATATAAATGAAAAGCTCTACAGAGGTATGGTAGGATCCCTACTTTACTTAACTGCAAATAGGTCTGATATATTATTTAGTGTATGCATGTGTGCTAGATTTCAATCTAACCCTAAAGAATCATACTTACTAGCTGTTAAGAGAATTTTTAGATATTTGATCTACACACACAACTTAGGTCTTTGGTACTCAAAACAATCCTTCATTAAATTGATTGGATACACTGATGCAGACTATAGAGGATGTAGAATTGATAGAAAGAGTACCAATGGCACCTGTCAATTTTTAGGATTGAACTTAATCTCTTGGTATAGCAAAAAGTAAAACTCTATAGCACTGTCAATGACTGAGGTCGAATATGTTGCTATGGGGAGTTGCTGTGCTCAAATACTTTGGATCAAACAACAACTCAAAGACTTTGGAATTAAGCAAATAAGATACCTATTAGATGTGATAATACTAGTGCCATAAACTTGACAAAAAATTCTATTCAACATTCAAGAACCAAACACATTGAAATTAGATATAATTTTATTAGAGATCATATTCAAAATAATAACATTATGCTTGAATTTATTTCAACTGAAAATCAACTAGGTGATAATTTTATAAAACCTCTAAGTGAAGATATATTCTAAAAAATTTGGGATGAACTTGGTATTTGTGATCCACTTTGAAAATGTTTAATCTTGAATTTATTGGATCATTTTTTATCGCCTTCCATCATCCTTAACATCCCTAATCCCATCTTAAAAAATTCAAGAAAAAAATTGGCTTGAAATTCCTCCTCTATTCTGATTTCTTCCCCCTGTGCTCAAGAAGTCTAAAATTATTCATGGGATCTCTCGACTGGATTTCAAGACCTCTCACACTAAATGTGAGAGCTCTCAAAGTTTTTGAGATGTCTCATCTTTAAGATGAGAGCTCTCGATTCTTGCAAGCCCTCCTTTTAATTGATCTACGAGAGGTCCCCTATTTAATTCATTCATTTCGTTCTTCCGAGACCTCTCCTCCAAACTCTCCAAAACTCTCCTCCTCTCTTAAAAACCTTCTGAATCACCTTCTATTGTCCATTTTCTCTAAATCTTAAACCCCAATGGCTCCGAAGAAGAGATCCCTCACCACACAAAGACCTTCCATCATGCCATCGACTGAAGCTAGGGCTAAGCGACAGTGGGAGTTGGCTCAATCATCTCCGTCTACTTCTTCATCCCATGCTCGTCTCTTCATTGCTACTAGGATTGTTCCAATAGGCCACTGTGTGGACATTGAATACCTAGACTAGGAACACTTCCATATTGGATCTTGGATCTGACAGTAGGGATGGGAAAAGCTATGTACTCTAGAGGTAAATATTTATCTGAACTTGATAAGAGAATTTTTTGACAACATTAGCTTTGAGCATGGGTCGAAGGTAGAGTCCATTGTGAAAGGAGTGCACATTTTCTTAGATGAGAGAAAAATAGGGCAACTTCTCAAAGTGCCTAGGGCAGGGATTAGCAATCTAAACTTGTTTGACAAAACTGAAGCTCTCAAGTGCATCTTAGAAAGGAAGAATGTTGATGAAAATCTATAATTAGTCTCACATCTTCTCTTGGTTGAGATGAGATTACTGCAATCTTTTGTCAGTCACTTAGTTTTCCCTAAGGTAGGAAGACATGACTAGGTTAGAAAGAGAGAACTAGGTGTCATGTTCTTTATGGTGATTAGAACTTCCATCAGCTTTCCCTCTCTTATGCTTCAACAACTGAAGGATACAGCCAGCAAAAGCAAGGCCTATTTATCCTATGGAATGATCTTCACTTAATCTTCAAGAACTTTCAAGTTAATATAGAAGGTGAAGACTTTAAAAAGCTGGCTCACACAGACTTCATCAATGAAGTAACATTAAATCAGATGAAATTTGTAAAAAAGGATAATAGCTAGGTAAGGGCAGACGAACATGCTGCAAATGAGCTCGAAGAACATAGATCTCCACCCCCTCCACCATCACCATCTACTGTTGGACCTTCTTTCACTACACCAGGGTCCCCACACTCTCCTTAGGTGCCTCCTTGTCCTACACCAGCACCTCCCTCAACTTTTGATCAAGATCTTTTAATTGAAAGGGTGGTAGAAGAAGTGATTTAGAAAGTATCTGAAAGGTTTATGGATGTACTATCTAGTTTGAGGCACAACTCTTTGTAAGCATTGAAAAATAAAGAATATCCATTGAAGGTCGGACAGAAATGCTTAGCCAACAAATTAGTGGATTGTCCCAAAGGCTAGAAATTTTGAAGGAGCAACATAAGACATCCTCAGATTGAACTACTCCTATACGAGAATGCTAGAATTGCACAAAGACTTGAAGAGAATATTACTGTTCAGTGCACCACGACTGAAGTCCTTTTTTCCACCCTATGATAGATTTTGAGTCGAACTCCATCCTCTTTTGGACCATCATCTTCTTCTAGACCATCACCTTCTCCTAGACCTGCTCCTCACTTATCCTCTACTAGATCCAAATCTTCCTCTGAATCCATCAATAAATTCCTCTCTGATGGGGACTAGGTCTAGTATCTCTTTTGTTATGACTTTCGATTTAGGTATGTTGGTATGAGATTCATTTTTTTAAACCAACATACATCTATCTATGTATTATTACATCTTGCAATGAAATCAATCCTTTTTATGTTCTTGCCTTTTTATGATCCTCTCATTGTTGTAATTTTGATGCTGACAAAAAGGGAGAAAAATATTAAGAAGAAATATGCAAATGTATAATTAATTCAAACCAAAATACAAACATATAATTAATTCAAACCAAAATACATAAAAAGAAACTTTTAGAAAATAAAATGATTGAAATGAATAAATACAAAATGAAAAGAATGATATTCAAATCCTATTCATTTCATGAGAGCATACATTAAGGAGGAGCTTTAGCACAAAAATTTTACATTCATTAGTTCATGATATACAAATTGCTTACACTCCTTTTATGGCTTGCTTAATATTTTGTCACCATCAAAAAGGAAAAGATTGTTGAACCCTCCTAAGTGATTTTGATGATGACCAAACATTAAAGAAAATGCTTACTAATATATTTTATTTTAAGTATTCCAATATCAGAAAAAAAAGAGTTCTTTGATCAAAACAAGAAAGATATAAAGTAAAAATCAAATAAAAATTAAATTCTCTTGATTGGTGCAAAAATTCTCTCAAAATTGCCTTAGAGCAATCTTCAAGACATCTCAAAATTTTTTCAAGAGCTCTCGAGTAGATTGGCACGCTCCAAATGTAGTTCTGGCTCAGTTTTGAGAGGTCTCGAGTGAATCTTGAGAGCTCTCGGTCTTAGATAATAGAAATCTAATTTCTATGCTCTGAGAGTGAGAGATCTCAGGTTCCAGTGAGATGTCTCATTTAGAACTGAGAGGTCTCAATCTCAGGTGAGCTAATTTTTTTAGAAAGTTGATTTTTTGTGTGATTGACGGCAAGAGCTCTCCTGATCAAACTAAGAGGCCTCATAACCTAGCAAGATGTCTCAAGATAAATTGAGAGGTCTCGAGACTCGATGATAATCTTTTGATGGGACATTCTAGATCAAATTTTTTCGATCCCAACGGCTAGTTGCTGCTCTCCAATGATCGAATTTTACTTTTTTTGAGTTTCAATCATCATCAGAAGAGAAAAATGCTATAGATATAAAAGAAAGAAGGTTTATTTTTAATTGATTAGAGAGAAAAATGGGAGAAAGTGAAGCACGCTCTATTCTTGAATGAATACCTAATCTTCAATCAATCAGTTCTCTCAAGCTTTGAAGAACCCTCAAGTGTATTAACTCCACGTATTCAAAGAGGCTTTCAACGAACTACAAGGATAACTTTTCTGCTCATTCAAAGGAACATTTTGAGTTGTAAAATTTCTTTTTCTCTTTCCATGTACTTGATTTCAGTAGGAGATGAAACTTGAGTTTTGGGATTTTTCTCTCCTCTATTTATTTAGATTGATTTGTCTGATCCTTGTAAGGGTTATGGTTGGTGAACCTAGATAAAAATCAACTAGATTTTTGGATAGTGAGCCCAAAAAACTATCCGACTGTAATCTTGCAGGATTACAGTAAAATTTTCGAGAGTTTGCTTGAGGAGTGGACGTAGGTGCTGGAAGAGCACCGAATCACTATAAAATTCTCTTATTTGTGTGTGTGCTCTTGATTGTATCTTCTATTTACTCTCACATTTGATTTACTTAGGATTTAATCATTTATCACTACATATATTTGCTTTAAATTTTTGAAAATCCAATTCATCCCCCCTCTTAGGTTGTCTATCTAGGCAACAGCTAAGATAAGGAGCTGACACACAGATGGGCTGGTTTGGATATGCAGTCGAGCCAGCTCAGGCAAAGATCGAGTCAACTTGGGGTGTAGTTGAGCTGGCTGTCTCAGATAGATAGAAAATAGGATTTGGATGATACGTAGTCGAGCTAGCTTGGCTCCTAATAGAGCCAGCTCGATGGTGGCAAATAGAACTAGATGGGGGTTTTCTATTTGGGGTCTTAAGGCCTGGTCCAATACGATCTTAAGATGGCTAACACATGTATGGATCAGATTTAGATCCAAGGGATGAAAGCATGGGAGACATGGGTGTACATGGGCTCGATGAGTGCTTTCATGTATTAGATTAGCTAGGAGAGTTTTTGGTCAGGTCTAATAGCTATGTATAAATATATAGATTATATTAGGATTTTATAACATGGATTGGAATACAAATCTTTTTTTCTCTCTTCTCTCTTCTCTCTAGAGTTTCCATCTAAAGGGAGGCACCTCCCTCAAGCCCATGGAGAGAGGCACCCCATCATAGATCCAGATTAGGTGGATCGGTAGTCTGCTATCTTAGAGAATATTAAAATTTTCCTCAAGTCCATGTTAAAGATCAGGGGTTTCTACAACATGTATCAAAGCTAAGTGATGCCATGGTGATGTTACAATAATTGGTATCAGAGCCTAATGGTGCATGAAAGCGAGGGAGAAGTCATACAAGGTGAAATCGGAAATCTACATAAGTATTCCATGGTATGTCTCAAATCTACCTTTGTTATTATTGTGGTTTGGCCAACCAAGAGCAGCAGATTAAAGGTGGAGCTGAGAGGATTAATGCAAAGAATTTTTCCTAGGGTGGAAGATTTGGGTGCGTAATTTTTTTAGCAGTCTTTGTTGGAGAGATCGGGGTGTATGACAGGTGACAAGGTTCTCTAGGAAGATGGGTAGTGTTGGGCTGTTTGGTGGGTGAAGAGAGGTTTTTCAAGGAATAATGGTCAATGAAAAGCTGAAGAAGTGACTATGCATCCTTCGGTTGTAGGAAGGCAGGAGAAGTAGTCGGAGATGCATTCGACGGTTCGATCAGAGCATGGATTTGCAAAGCCTTGGAGATGATGAAGATGGATGATCCATGGAGGTCCAATAGGTCAGTGCTGGATGGCTAATCTTGGATCATATTTTTCCTACAGGAGGACTAGAAAGACTTGTGATTTAGATGGAGGATGGGTTATGTGCAGCAAGAGAGGACCCGGATACCTATGAGGAGGTGGTGCAGAGATGAGATAGAGAGTACTAGAGTGCTACAGTAGTGCTTTGCTAGAGGCACGGGGCTAAGAGATGCTCGACGGTGCAGTAGCCGAGGGAGGTATCTTAGTAGACAGTGTTAGAAGGCATCTCAGGGAGATTAAGAGCAGGTCTCAAGAAGAGCCAGGGAGTCTTAGGAGCCTTAGAATAAGATAGATGGGTCTGAACCCAGGATAGGGTTTGAGCTGCTTGTTAGCTCAGGAGTGGCACTTCCAAGTCTTGAAAATATGAGAAGATAGGTCATGAAAAGATGGAAGCGATCTGAAAGAAAAATTAGCTCTTCTAGTCAAGTTCAAAAACTGGGCCAGCTCACCTTGAGACTGAGCCAGCTAAATTGGAAACTAGGTCGGTTCAGTCCAAGACTGGGTCGGCTAGGTCTCAGAAAAGATTCAGATAGAAAGCAGCATTTTTGGATTGTTGGCATGGTACACAACTGGGTCGGCTCAATCACTGGGTTGGCTTAGTTTGGGTCTGAGTCGACCCAGTCATAGGTTAGCCAACTCAGTTTGAAACTGGGTGGCTCAGTTTTCATGGATTATTATTTTATATACGTGGGTTGTTTTGATTTAGAGTGTTTTTCTATGAGCTTGAGTTTGATCCTTTGTAAAGTATATATATTGAAAATAGGTCAAGATTGTAATGAGGCTGAAATATACTGAATAAAAGCTCTTTTCTTTCAAAAATCTCTTCCTCTCTTCTTCTCTATTCCTTAAATTATTTGATCATGCTTCCACAGAAATTTTTGAGATGTACTTCCTTATTGCTTGGCTAATCATCGTGGCCACGTTGATCCATGTGGGAAGAGTGCATATTCCTAACATCTAGTATCAGAGCGGCATTATGTGGAAGGAAGGAAGATACCTAGGGTTTACTACATCTAGGATCTATTGCACTAGGTTTATCCTAAAACTTTTAGTTTGCTTTGTGGTTATCTTTAGATTGAGGTGGAGATTGTTTACACGGAGGAACGGTGATATAGAAGTTTGGAAAGAGGATCTAAGGCTAGTTAGATCTTCTTTGAAGGATAGTTTTGCTGGTGTGTGTGATCGTGAAGGATGTTAGGGATCTACTCTTGACTTATTTGAAGTCATGAGATCAAGTGGTTCAAGGTGGATTTTGAGAAGTTCGACGGCAAGGGAAACTTTTCTCTATGGAAGCAAAAAGTAAAGGACTTATTGGTTCAGCAGAGAATCTATAAGGTCTTAACAAAAGAAAGATCGAAAAAGATCAGTACTGAGGATTGAAAAGAGTTGGAAAAAATTACGTTTAGCACAATCTGGATGTGCTTGGCTGATCAGGTTTTGCCCAAGATTTGCATAGAAACTACAGCAAAGGAGCTTTGGAAGAGACTAGAGAACACATACATGGGAAAGAACATGATGAATAAGCTGTGATTGAAGAAATAGCTATATAGTCTGAGGATGCTCAAAGGTGGAGATCTTGTTGCACATATCCAAAGGTTTAATCAAGTGTGTTTTGAGGTGATGAGTTTGGATGTAAAGATCGACGAGGAGGATCGGACATTGCTACTATTATGTTCTCTCCCAGATTTGTATGATAGTCTCATAACAACTTTATGGGAAGGAGATCCTAAACTATGAAGAGGTTGTTGGTGTGCTCAGATCAAATGAGAAAATGGAAAAGATCTGTAAGGAAGACCCTAAGTATAAGATCTTGGCTGTGAACAAAAGATAGGGAAGATCAAAGGAGAAGACAAGAGGAAAATCTAAGGGCAGGTCAAAGTCTTGCGATCAGAGGAAGATGATATTGAAATATTATAAATATCATCAGCTTGGACACCTGAGAAGAGATTGTCCCATTTTGAGATCAAAAATAGAGAAGGCCAGCAAGGAAGATGATACAGCTTTTGTGAGCAATGGAAAAGATCTGCTAGTTATATCAGATGAATCCATAAAGTGCAATACTATTTGGATATTGGATTCAGCATGCTCACACCACTATACTTCTCATCAGGAGTAGTTTGCTACCTATCAGAAGGCTGTTGGTAAAAGTGTCAGCCTTGGAGATGATCATCCATGCAAAATAGTTGGAATTGGCTCTATCAGGATGAGGATGTACGATGGGATCATTCATACATTATCAAATATCAGGCATGTACTGGAGTTGAAAAAGAATTTCATTTTTTTATGCTACTTGGAGGAGCAGGATTATGCTTTTAGTAGCCAGGTTGGGAGTAGATGTCTGAAAATTTCCAAGGAAGCTTTGGTGGTGATGAGAGGTAGAAGACTGAGCAACAATCTTTACAGAATGGAAGGCTCAGTGATAAATGATAGTGCAGAGGTGCTAGCAGCGGCATAGGAGGAGCAGATTTTATATCGACTGTGGTACTATCAGATGGGTCATATGAGTGATAGTCGGCTCACTAAACTATGATTGAGCAACAATCTTTACAGAATAGAAGGCTCAGTGGTAAATGATAGTGTAGAGGTGCTAGCAGCGGCACAAGAGGAGCAGATTTTATATCAACTATGGTACTATCGGATGGATCATATGAGTGATCGTGGGCTCACTAAACTAAGCAGAAGAGGTATGATCCCAATCGTAAAGAAGAAGGGCACAGATCTTTGGGAGCCATGCATCTTTGGCAAACAACATAGAATGAAGTTTGCCAGAAGTACCAAGCGTAGTGAGGGAGTGCTGGATTTAGTGCACTCAGATGTATGGGGATCAGCTCCTGTATCAGCTAGAGGTGGGGTAAAATACTTTATCACTTTCATTGATGATTTCTCAAGGAAGGTATGGATTTATCTAATCAGAGAAAAATCATAGGTGTTTGCCTAGTTCAAAGCCTGAAGAGCTTAATTAGAGGAGTCAGGAAGACAGCTGAAGTGTTTGAGGTCGGACAATGGAGGAGAGTATACTAGCCTGAAGTTTAGGAGGTACTGTGAGAAAAATGGCATCAAACGTCATTACATGGTGAGGATGACACCCCAGCAGAATGGTGTCATGGAGAGAATGAATCAGACATTGATCGAGAAGGCACAGAGTTTGAGGCTGCAAACATCACTTCCAAAAATTTTTTGGGATAATGCTCTAATTTTTTCTTGTTTTCTTTTGAATAGGTCCCCTCATCATAAGCTGAATAGAGGCATTCCAGAGGAGGTCTGGAGTGAAAAGAAGGTAGAGCTTGGCCACCTAAAAGTCTTCGGTTGTACAATCTATGCACATATGGAGGCAACTAAGGGAGCAAATTGGATCTGAAATGTCAAAAGATGACATTCATAGGATATCCACAAGAAGTAAGGGGTACCTGCTGTGGGACACTCAGGCACAGAAGTTAGTGATCAGCAGGAATGTTATCCTTGATGAGAAGAGCATGTTGAGGAGGTCTAGGATAAATGAAACTAGAGAAACAAAGATGAACAACGATGGCCAGTCAGAGAATGATGGCATGCAGGTTACATCCACTTATAGGAGTGTTCCTATTGAGATGGAGCTAGGCAGAAAAGTATCGTCTCAGATTGAAAATCAATATGGAGGGCCGATAGTTCAGACAGATATGCAGGAGCAGCCAGAGATATCAAGTAGAGATATGCCAGTGGGAGTGGCTTTGCACAAGCCCCAACATACTATTAGGAGGTCGATCAGTTATGGCATTGATGAGGTTATCTCCCATACACTCATCACTACTAATGAGGATCCAGAGAATTATGCAGAGGCCATGGAGAGTGAGGATCATGATTCATGGATACAGGCCATGATGAAGGAGATGAAATCACTTGAGAAGAATCAAACATGGCAACTGGTGGATCTTCTAGAGGGTGCTTGACCTATTGGCTCAAAGTGGGTGTTCACAAAGAAAGAAGTGTTGGGAATTATGTCCCAAAGCCAATCATGAGCCCGTTGATGGTTGAGATATTATGATTGATTTATTAATTAATAAAAAATATTTTGACATCTTTTTTCATCATAAATTTACATCTTCTAATGAACTCCATTGTTGTAATGAAGTCTTTAGGACTATTTAGTTTCGATAAAGAGAGGATTTATTAATTAGTTCTTAAATTTGTTCACGACCAAATGATAGGCTATTAATTAGGATGATAGCGTCTATCGAGCATAGGTCGCTATATGCCATATAGGTTGGTTACCCTCTTAACCAAGGAGTGTGGAGATACTGGTATGGCATATAGGTGAGATGTATGGGTACATCATCATTGAACATGATCAACTTCAGAGCATTCCACTATCGAGAATATCTCTGATGGGATATAGGTATAAGTATCCCTTAGACCTGAGATCACCTCAGTGACTTGCAAGCAACTCACTATGCTTTTGTACTGGACTAACTGAATTTCTAATTTAGCAACGGAAGGCTTCTGGGCATACTTAAGTACTTGCGAAGTTGGAGTGTGATCAAGATAAAATTGACCACTCTAAGAGTTGGAGAAGAATGTATCACTGTATTTCAATATAGCAAAATCTTGGTCAGGGTAATCTATCAAACAAATTTGATATTTTGAAATACAATATGGACAACCTGATCAAAGTTGATAGTTAAACTCTGAGGTGTCCTACGAGCATTATGGTTAAGGGGATGAATTATATAGAAACTATATTCGTATAGATTCTAAGGATGGTGTTCTATACCTTTCGACCTATCCGACCGTCGGATATCATTGCTAGATGGTCATTTTGATTGATATAAAACTTTGTTCCTATGCTACCAGCTTAGGTTCGAACCTATGAGGTCACACACATTAGAGTTCACATTTCGATCGGATGGTTGATCAGCGATTTACAATCATTTTAGGGTTAAACAATCAATACGATTGGTGTTTAAACTAATGCAAGTGTTGCAGGAGGATCGTTAGCAATTTGATTGCTAATTAACTTAATTTGATTAAATCAGAGGATTGAGATTAAGTTTAATTAAATATGGTTTAATTAGATTTGATTTGGGCTTGATTGGATCAAGTCCAATTGGTTTATTGGATAAGTCAAGTGCAAGGAAGAACTAGTCCTAGTCTAACTAGGACTCGAGTCAACCCAATTTTTTAATTTGATTAAAAAATTAAATTAAAATTTAATTTAATTTAATTTAATTATTAAATGGGTTAGGGACTTATTTAATTAGATTATTTCACTATTTTTATTTGGTTAAAAGACCTTGTTTGACCAAGTCAAAATAGGAGTCCTAGTGTGACTAGGACTCCCTATTCCTTGCGCCACCTAATCCTCACGCCCCACCCTTTTTTTTTTATATTTTTATGTGAATTATCTCCATGCCCCAAGAAATCTCATGCCTCCCTTCTCTCTTCCTTTTTCTCATATGGAAATTTGTTAGAAGACCAAGTCAAAATGGGAATTAGTTTTGCTTAAGGATTCTATGAGATAGAATCCTTGTCAACCAAAACTCTTTCCATAAGTGTGCCGACCCATCCTTCCTTATTTTCTTTGATTTTTATGGTAAAAGAGGATATTTTTGTGCACCCCCCTTGCTGGTCTATGGCAGAAAAAAAAAGTGCGGGTGCCTAAGAGTTGGGCGCCCCAACAACTTTCTTTATTTGGTCCTTCCTAGTCTAGGTTTCTGACCTTACTTGGACTCTGCATATCTCTTTATTTAAAGGGAATTTTTGGCTAAAACTTTTGTAGATTGTAGAAATTTGAGATTTCACTTTGGTGTAGAGAAATTAGAGAAAAATTCATCTAGATCGTGGAGATATTGAAAACACAAATCAGGGTGTCTAGAAAAGAACAAAGAAGAAGAAGAGGGTCTTCTTCTAGGGTTTTTGTTCCAAATCTCTTCCTCCCTTTTTATGAGCTTTTGAGAGGTGTCTCAAAATCATAAATCTTTCTCTTTTCTTTTTGTATTTTGGAGTGTCCTAGTTTCAAAGAAGGAAGCATCGGATCAACCGTCAAAGAGAGATTAGCACAGTGCTAGCATACTATGTTGATTTTCTGCATCAGGATCTCTGATTATGTTTGTGGGCTCGTGTGGATGACTCCTAGAGACTAGATGCATGTGTGGCTTATGACTTCATCCTCAAGTCTGGATCAACAGGTTAGAACATCTAACTTGCTCAGGTAATAGATCTAATCTATTAACTTCATCCTGCATTTTATGTAGTATAGATTTAGGTTGATTTGATCAATCTTTTCTTTCTTGTTTGATTTTAATTTCTAATTTAATATCATGCCTTGATCATGTAATAGATCTAAGATCTACGTGTTTACATATTTATTTAAATAAATATTTGATTTGTTTAAGTCTTTCGCTGCATGATCTTAAAAAAATTTCAAGATCTACCCATGAAACCCTAGATCTGGTTTCTACAAGAAGCACCTTCAGAACAAGATGGAGTTAGATTCAAAGTAAGGCTGGTGGCAAAGGGATACTCACAAAGAGAAGGGATTGACTATACAAAAATTTTCTTCTATGGTGCATCATATATCTATTCAAGTTTTGCTGTCACTGATGGCACAACATAACATAGAATTGGAACAGATGGACGTGAAGACGGCCTTCCTTCATGAGACTTTGGAGGAAAGAATCTACATAAAGCAGCCAGATGGTTTCATGGAGATGGGATAGGAAGAAAAGGTATGTTTACTCAAAAAATTTTTGTATGGCTTGAAATAATCCCCTCATCAGTGGTATCGAAGGTTTGATAGCATTGTCTTGAGCCTGGGTTTCAGCAGATGTGAACATGATTATTGTGTCTACATCAAAGATGTCGATGAGGAGGATGTCCTGTACCTATTATTGTATGTAGATGATATGCTCATAGCCAGTAGAAGCATGAATATTATAAAAAGATTGAAAAGGGCATTATCATCTGAGTTTGAGATGAAAGATTTGGGTCCAACTGAGAAAATCCTTAGAATGGAGATTTGTAGAGATAGGTGCAAAGGAGTGATCCATTTGTCATAAGAAAAGTATGTCTAAAAGATTTTGGAGAGGTTTGGGATGAAGAAGGCCAAACCTGTAGAGATGTCATTATCGAGCCATATGTCTCTCTCCAAGTTACAGAGCCTCCAGTCAGAAAAAGAGAGAGAGTACATGAAACGAGTTCCTTATGCAAATGCTGTAGGCAGTGTGATGTACATTATGGTGTACTGTAGATCAGATATAGCACATGCAGTGAGCATGATTAGTAGATACATGGCTAACCCTGGGAAGGAATACTAGAAAGCATTAAAATGGATATTGAGATATCTACGTGGAATAAAAGATTATGGTTTGGTATTTGGTGGGCAGCTGGGAGGATTTGAAGAACAATCTATGAAGATGTATGAAGGTTCAGGTCTTCTAGAAGGATTTGTTGATGCAAATTATGCTAGTGATCTTTATACAAGGAGGTGTACTGCTGGATATCTTTTCTATATATATAGTGGATCGGTGTCTTGGAGATCAATCCTTCAGCCAATCATGACCTTGTCTACCATAGAGGTTGAGTACATTGGGATAACAAAGATTGAAAAGAAAGCCTTTTGCCCTTGGGATAAAGGAGGTCGAGTACATTGGGGGTGGAGTAGAGTAAGGTTACACTATTCAATGATAGTCAGAGTGCTTTGTTGTTGTCATAGAACCCAGTCTATCATGCGTGCATAAAGCATATAGATGTGAGGTACCATAGGATCAAAGAGCTGGTGGAGGAAGATGAAGTGGAACTGATGAAGGTCCATACCAAAGAGAATCAGTCTGATGCACTTATGAAGGTACTCCCTAGAGATAGCTTTCAGAGATGTATGGCACGGATGGATCTGTTGAGAAGAGATGAGTTCACAAGGACTTGAAAGCACTAAGGTGGAGAATGTGAGCTCAGAACTGGCACTCCCAAGTCTTGAAAATATGAGAAGACATGTCATGAAAAGATGAGAGCGAGCCGAAAGAGAAATCAGCTCTCCTAGCAAAGTTCAAAAATTGGAATGGCTCACTCTGAGACCGAGCCGGCTAAGTTGAGAACTAGGCCAGCTCAGTCCAGGATAGGGTTGGCTAGGTCTTAGAGGAAAATTCAGATAGAAAGTAGCATTTTTGAGCTATTGGCATGGTACACAACTAGGTTGGCTCAATCTGGGACTGAGCCGACCAAGTCATAGGTTAGCTGGCTCAATTTTTGTTGGTTATTATTTTATGTACATGGGTTGTTTGGATTTGGAGAGTTTTTCTATGAGCTTGAGCTTAACCCTTTGTAAAGTATATGTATTGAAAATAGGTCAAGATTGCAATGAGGCTGAAATATACTGAATAAAAGCTTTTTTCTTTCGAAAATCTCTTCCTCTCTTCTTCTCTATTTCTTGAATTATTTGATTGTGCTTTCATAGAAATCTTTGAGAAGTACTTTCTTATTGCTTAGCTAATCACTGATGGCCATGCCAGTCCATGTGGAAAGAGTGTGTATTCTTAACACTGCAGTTCCTTTTGGCATAATTGAAGTGATGGCTAGTGCAGAGGTAGAAAAGGAGAAGGCTAGGGTATAATTTCCTAGGATTTAGTTGCTGATTTAAAAGAGTTGGATGAGCTCTTAGATTTTGGAGGTGCCCGTAGGTTGCGAAGGTATCTAAGATGGCTTCGAAGGTATCTACGGAGTGCAAAGGGTTCAAAGGTGCAGCAATAGTGTTCGAGGTGCAATGGTAGGCTCAACGGTGCAGCGTTGACTGGTTGACCTCGAGAGACTCGATTATAAAATCAGCTTCTACAACATTGATAAAAGCACGATGTTATCGTAAGACACCATGTTTATTAATTTAATTTCAACTTCTTGAATTTATTAAAAATAGGTAGTAAGTAGTGAATCGGGTCGAATCCATAGAGAAGGTAGCATTTTGATTTTGAAATCTTTGATTTTTAGAAAAAAAAGAAAAAATTTGAAAAAAAGTTTCAAAGTCAAAAAATAGAATTTTAAATTATATCAAATAACAAAAATTTAAAGAGCATAAAAATAAAATTTGGGTACTAAGATTTACTACCTAAATCTTAGCATTTACTTGCAATAAAATAAATAGCAATAATTAAAGTATAAAAATTAAATTATAATTAAAAATAAAAAGCATGAATTTAAATAGCTAGAAAAGTAAATTTATATTAATTAAAAATTTAATTTAAAATTTAAATATATAAAATTTAAAGAAAAATAAAAATAAAATTAAAGTAGCTGATCTCTGATCTTGGATCGGTGTTGGTATTGAGATGGTGTAAAAGCCAGCTCTTCTTCATAGCATCCATTGTCTTGAAGCAGCCTCTAATCCAAACAGGGCTCTAACCTTTACCAAACTCCTTCCCATGACCAAAGACAATTGATTTTGGAGGCCTGGAGTCCTTTAAATAGATGTAGGAGGTTGAAGAATTTTTCTACAAGCAATATGGGACTAAGGGCTATTTTAATCATCAAAATAGGAAGAAATCCAAGTGGAATTTGAATTAAAATAGCTTCTAAATGAGTTCTATTGAGTTTTGTGAAATCTGGACATTAAATCTGGATCAAACGGTCCTAAAATCATCAAAAATGGAGGTGTAATAGCCCAGATTAGGTCAGATTTGATTCTGGCCATCTGATCGCATCTTGATGGAGCAAATTTGGTCATTAGATCACTGCTGGGAGGTTGGATCACCATTAGGAGCTTTCTCGACTATTGGTCTGAGTTTGGAGCACTGTCGACCATCGGATCGCGATCAGGGAGAGTCAGGAAAATCAAATCAAAACTGGAAATGACCCTGGTCATTGGATCTGGATTGGCATCAATCTGGATCGTAGGATGGCACAATTCCTATAGCTATGGATCATGTAGACTAGGTGCATTTTGAAGACCGAACCAATCAGTGCATGGCAAGCCCTACGAAATTATCATTTTGCCCCTGTACATCATAATGAATTTCTTGTGAACCTCTTAATGGTCTAAGTCCACCACATGGCACGCTGTGATTGGGTGTCTTTTACCAAGCTGGCGGTCCACGCCTAATTTCATGGACTTGCTGGTTGGCTTATCTGATTAGGCCAGCTTGAGTGGCGCACCGGCTTGGCTTGATGAGCTGGCTAAGCCATCTTTCTTTCTTATTTTAATTTTTTTATTTTTTTAAAATAAATTATATCTAATTCATTTTAGCTCTAATTTGCTTTAAACTTATTTCATTATGATTAAAAAAATAAGATTTTTTTATTAATAATAGTATTTTATTTTTTAATTAATTTTTTAATTAATAAAAATATTAATTTCTTAAAAATATATATAAATTGATTATTAATTTTTAAAAATAAATATAAATTAATTTATAAATTAATTTTTTTATTGATAAATTTATGATACTTATCACACCTTCCAACTTAAGCTTTGCTTATCCTCGAGTAAAGAAAGAATTTAGCTTTAGATATCTTTTAAATTTAGAGTTTCAAATTTTACCTAAGTAGTTTTTAAAATGACCATTGATGTTCAGTAGAGCATAAGTGAGGTATATCATTAGGATATTAATACTTATCAATATAAAAATTAAGTAAAGATCATCAATTTTTTTGAATTTTTTCTAAATTATCCCTACCTTTATCTCTGAATCATTTAAAATTTCATATGGATAAGTGTATTGTTGCTTCCATCCTTCATTTATTAATTTTTTTATTTATATTATCCACTTTTTGATACAAATATCATTACTTATTTAGGCAAATGAGATCCGGTTACTCAATGGAAAACTAATAATTTTTTTTTAACGTTGAACTACTATTGAGTGCTTTAATCTCTTAAGCTTTCTATGCGAGTCTTGGGCCAATGACTCCTAAACTAGTTGGTTTTAGGACACTAGGTATAAAATATTCCTCGAACTTACTAGCTCAAATCAATCAGGCTATGAGTTAAGACTAACTTTATAATGAGTTTCTTTGTCCTTCCCATCTTTTGATGCGAAACTCAATGCTTACTTAGACAAAGAGGCCTAGTTACTTAGTGAGAAGTACTTAAAAATTATTTTATTTAAATTTTTTATATAAAAAAATATATAGTTATCTTACACAAGCTCATAAAAAGTAGACTCCTCTTTTGATGCCCGTAGAAAAAATCAGAAGTGCTCAAAGAAAAATTATGTATGTTCTAGACTTAACTCATTATTGGATTTTCTTAATACTTGATCCCTTAATATCTCATAAATTCTCTGATCTGTGCATCATTTTTCTTTTAAAAGTGCTTAATTCAACTCAATTCTTAAGCATAATCGAGTGTCTAAATGTTAAATACTAACTTTTTTCAAGGATTTTAAAAAAAATTTAAAATTTTTATTATTCTCCTCTTGAACTTAATCGACATTGTCCTCAGTGGAGAAAGAAAATAGAGGGTGTAATAAAGAAAAAGAAAGAATACACCTAATTCAATATATTTTTTTATAGTTCAACATATGCCTTTGAAATTTGACTCTCCCTCCAACTTATTCAAAATATTCTAAAAAAAAAACTAAAAAAATAAAATAGATGCAAGAAAACTTAATATTAGATTGCCTTCCGATAAGTACTAAGTTTATCATCTTCTACCAGACACAATGCACCTTACTATCCTATATCAAAAATTAGATTGATAAATTCCAATGATTTTGGATTGCCAATTTCAGAAAGATATCTTATTATCTCTTTATTGATATATTCATTTTGAATTATGAGTATATAGTTTTTGATCCCATTCTCAGTCCCTTGTTTGTTGAGAATTTCTCCTATTTGTTCCTCTAGAATACTCATAAATTGAGTTTTTGGATTAGGAGTTAAGTTTGATGCACTGGATACTAGAAGGGTGTCTAGAGATGGCTTTAATTATAAAGATAAATTAATGTGATTTTGATTAAATAACTTCATTGATACTTCATTATATGTCTCTTGATTTTTATAAGAAGAATCATCTTCTACGGTTGAAGGAAATAGAATTTTAGGTTTATAAGTCTCAGGTAAATCATCTATTTTCTTCTCCCCTTTATCTATCTTATTTAAATTGGAACCAGCATTGGTATTAGTTTTAGGATTAGGTTCTTCTATATGGTTAGCTTCAGTACTAACCTGTTCCTCTATATTTTTATTTTGACTAGCATCAGTACTAGCCCCTCTCACCTGATCTTGGTATGTGTCTATAAAAATCCTATAACCTTTTAGAAATTACTTTGGCATTTTCTAATTGGAGATTCTTAGGTGGGACATTAGATTGATAATTAAATCCAGATGGTTGGTGGATAATGGGTGGATTGTTTATAAGAATCAATTGGCTCGATAATTGACCTAGTTCTCTCTTCATGTTAAACTCAACTAATTATCCTATTTGAGCTTCTAGCCTAGCGATAGATTCTTGTTGAGTTAGAATCAGTTGTTGAAGTTGGTTAAATCTATCATCAGCTAGATTGGTCTATTGAAGAGGTGGATATAATGGTTGATTATAAAGTAATGATTGGGTAAACTAACTAGGCTGACCCTTACGATAGGCATAATTTTGATATTTGAGCCTATTTTGATAATTTTGCACGGATGGAATTTGGGTCTGAGCTTGAGTTTATTGTGGTTTCTAAGAAAAATTAGAGTGGTTCCTCCAATCTAGTTTTGAAAAAAGATCATTAACCGGCTTGGAGTAGCCTTATGCAGCTTGGACTTATTCTTAGATGAAAGGTGAAAACTGTGCAGCTATGGGACATTTACTTACATGATGTGTTGAGCTAGCATAAATTGAATAAATCTCCTGATAATTAGAGAGTGATGTTGTTGAACCCCCTAAGAGATTTTGATGATGACCAAATATTAAATCAAATGATTACTAATATATTTTATTTTAAGTATTCTAATATTAGAAGAAAGAGAGATCTTTGACCAAAATAAGGAAGACATTAAGTGGAAATCAATCAAAATTCAAATTTTCTTGTTCGAAGAAAAAGTTCTCTCAAAATTACCTTGGAGCAGTCTTTGAGATGTCTTAGATTTTTTTCGAGAGCTCTCGAGTGGACTGGCATGCCTTAAGCATTGTTCTAGCTCAGTTTCGAGAGATCTTGAGAAAATCTCGAGAGCTCTCAGTCTCAAATGACAGAAACCCAATTTCTATGCCCCGAGAATGAGAGGTCTCATGGGATTTCCAAGAGGTCTCGCAGTCCCTGGACATCTCGTTTAGAATCGAGAAGTCTCGGTCTCAAGCGAGCTATTTTTCCAGAAAGATGATTTTTCGTGAGACTGAAGGCGAGAGCTCTCCTATTCAAACTAAGAGGCCTCATAACTTGACGAGACATCTCGAGACAAACCAAGAGGTCTCGAGACTCGATGATAACTTTATGACGAAGCATTCTAGATCAGATTTTTTCGACTCCAACAGCTAGTTGCTGCTCTCCAACATTTGGATTTCATTTTTTCTAAGCTCCAATCATCACCAGAAGAGAATGCTACAAATATAAAAGAAAGAAGGCTTATCCATGATCAAAGAGAAGAAAAATGAGAGAAAAAAAAAACATGCTCTATTCTTGAACAAAAATCCCCATCTTCAATCAATCTATTCTCTTAAGCATTGAAGAATCCTCAAGTGCATTAACTTCATGGATTTAAAGAGGCTTTCAACAAACTGCAAGGACAACTCTACTGCTCATTCAAAGGAGCCTTTTGAGTTGAAATATTTTCTTTTCTTTTTTCATGTATTTGGTTTCAGCAGGGGCTGAAACTTGGATTTTTAGATTTTTCTTATCATTTATTTATTTAGATTGGTTTATCTGATTCTTGTAAGGATTGTGGTTGGTGAATTTAGAAAAAAATCAATTGAGTTATTGAATAGTGAGCCCAAAAAAATTATCCGACTGTAATCTTGAGGGCTTATAGTGAAATTCTTATGAGTTTGCTTGGAGAGTGGACGTAGGTGCTGGGAGTGCACCAAACCATTATAAAATCCTCTTGCTTGTGTGTGTGCTCTAGCTTGTATTTTCTTTTTGCTTTCACATTTGATTCACTTAGGATTTAATCTTTTATCATCGCACATATCTATTTAAATTTTTGAAAACCTAATTCACCTCCCCTCTTGGGTTGTTCATTTGGGCAACAATTGGTATCAGAGCCTTGGTTCTCTACTAATTATTGATTTTATCAACTAGAGATAGAGATCATGTCAACCCAACTAGGAGGTTCACTTGCCAAAGGATAATCCACAAATAGGCCACCTCTTTTCAATGGGTCTAACTATACCTATTGGAAAGCTCGCATACGCATTTTCATTTAAGCCCTTGACTATGACATATGGAGTGTCATTGTCAATGGTCCACACACTCCTACAATCATTATCAATGGCACATCCACTCCTAAGCCAGAGAAGGATTGAGATGAAATAGACAAGAAACTTGTCCAATTAAATGCCAAGGCAATGAATGTACTCTATTGTGCCCTTGATGCTAACGAGTTTAACCAAATCTCTACTTGCAATTCAGCAAAAAAAATTTGGGATAGGCTTGAGGTCACGTATGAAGGAACAAATCAAGTAAAAAATCTAAAATTAACATGCTAGTTCACCAATATGAGTTGTTTAAAATAGATCCCTCTAAATCTATCACTAGCATGTAGACAAGATTCACTGATATCATAAATGGTTTAAAAAGTTTAGGTAAAGTTTACACTAACAGTGAATTGGTGAGAAAGATTCTCAGGTCTTTGCTTAGGACATAGGAAGCCAAGATAACAGCTATCCAAGAGGCAAAAGATCTGAACATGTTATCTTTAGAGGAGCTCATTGGATCCTTGATGACACATGAGCTAGCCATGAGTAGGCATAATGAGAAAGACAACAAGAAGAAGAAAACAATAGCACTAAAATCCATGGCTGCTGAAAAAGAAGATGATCTATCCACTAGTGAAGAAAATGATGAAGACATGGTCCTGGTGATCAGAAAATTCAAGAAATTTATGAGAAGAAAAAGATAAGAATTCAACAAGAGAAGCTTCATTAGAGAAGAAGCTAGTAGGGAGAAAGAAAGGAAAAAAGAGAAGGATCAGCTCACTTGCTACGAATGCAAAAGGTCAGGACATTTTAGGGCTAAATTTCTCAGTTGAAGAAAGGGCCAAAAAGAACAAAAAAAGAAATCCATGATAGCAATTTGGAGTGACAGTGATGAGTCAAACTCGAAGGAAGAAGACCAAAACGAAGCAAACTTATGTTTCATGACACAAGATGATGAGGTATCCTCCACTCTTGATTCAAATTTACCTTTGATGAACTTCAAGATGCTTTTTATGACTTAATGAAAGATTTCAAAAAGATTAGCATAAAAAATTAAAGTCTTAAGGAAATAACTCAAACACTTTTAAAGAAAAAAAAAGAGGTAATTAGTAGCAACAACAAATTAAAAGAAGAGAACAAAATTCTAAAGAATGAATTGGATAAATTAAGGCCTTTAGTTGATAAATTCACTTGTAGTTCAAAAAAACTGCAAATGATCTTAAATAATCAAAGAGGAGTCTATGATAAAGTCAGACTAGGATATAAACCTAAAGATAAAACTAAGTTTTTAAAAAATTTATTCACTGCACACACTTCAATTGGCACCCTCACATCACCTGCTTTAGATGTAAAATGGTAGGACACAAAGCATTTGAATATAATACTTCTAAGTTCAATGGAAAAACTGTTAAAATAATTTGGACTCCAAAAGGAACCATGTCTGCTAACCCTAAAGGACCCAAGAAGACTTGGGTACCTAAGATTATCAATTGATTGTTTATGCAGGAATACCTTGCAGCCCAAGGATAAAAAAAGAGTGGTACTTAGATAGCGGCTGCTCAAGGCATATGTCGGGTGATAAGCAATAATTCATCATCCTTGAAAGAAAGAATGGGGGAGTAGTCACCTTTGGCGATAATGACAAAGATAAAATTATTGGCTATGGTAAAATTCAAATTACTCCTACCACTTTTATAGATAATGTATTGTTAGTTGATAACTTAAAATATAATTTGCTTATAGTATTAGTCAACTTTATGATAAAGGATTTAAAGTTTCTTTGGAATCTTCTTTGTGCAAAGTATCTAGTTCCTTGGATAATAGTTTAAAATTCATTGGATTTAGGCGTGCCAACATCTAAATGATAAACCTTGATGAAATTGCCATGAAGAGTGGCCAATGCCTAGTTGCAATGAATACTAACATAAAGAAAATTAGTTGGCTTTAGCACTGTAGGTTAGGTCATGCTAGCATGCATACTCTTTATAAATTGCATAATAAGGACTTAGTTAAGAGGCTACCAAAATTAGATTTCAAAATTGATCATGTTTGTGATGCTTGCTAATTTGGAAAACAAACTAGGAGGAGTTTCAAATCCAAAAATGTGATTTTAACTTCTAAGCCCCTTGAATTAATTCATATGGACTTGTTTGGACCTACTAGGACCACAAGCCTAGGAGGAAAGAAATATGGTCTAGTAATTGTTGATGATTATTCTCGTTTCACTAGGATTTTATTTTTGGCTCACAAAGATGAAGGATTTTCAATGTCTTCAAAGTTTTACAAGAAAATTACAAATGAAAAGAACTCTACTGTGGTATGTATCCATAGTGATCGTGGCATAAAATTTGAAAATAAATACTTTGAAGATTTTTGCAATGAACATGGCATTGAACATAATTTTTCTGCACCTAGAATCCCTCAACAAAATAGAGTTGTTGAAAGAAAGAATAGAACCCTAGTTGATATGGCCCGTACCATATTATATGATGGAAAACTACCCAAATACTTTTGGGCTGAATCCATTAACACAGCATGTTACATCCTAAATAGAATTTCTATTCGCCCGATTTTAAAGAAAACCTCTTATGAGCTTTGGAAAGAAAAAAGACCTAACATTAATTATTTTCATGCTTTTGGTTGCAAATGTTTTATTCATAATAATGGTAAAGATAATCTAGGTAAATTTGATGCTAAGGCAGATGAGGGTATATTCCTCGGATATTCTACATCTAGTAAAGCATATAGAGTTTTCAACAAACACTCTTTGGTTGTTGAAGAATCTATTCATATCATTTTTGATGAAGCTAACAACCAATCTTCGAGAAAGGAAGATGTTTTTGATGATAATATAGGAATTCTCGAAGATGGAATGAAGGACCAAAACTTGAAGGACAATAATGTTCAAGACAAAGACAAATCTGCAATAATCCTAGAACAAAGCCATGATGGTGAGAATGAAGCAACTGTTGATCATAGGGATCTACCGAAGGAGTGGAGGTATGTACATAATCACCCAAAAGAATTGATATTAGGTTATCCTTCATAAGGGATAAGAACTAGATTCTCTTTTAAGGATACATTTGATTACTTTGCATTTGTTTCTCAAATAGCACCTAAAAATATAGAAGAAGCTAAACAAGACCCTAATTGGATGCTAGCCATGCAAGATTAACTAAACCAATTTGAAAGAAACAATGTATGGACTCTTGTAAATAGACCCATTGACCACCCAATAATTGGCACAAAATGGGTATTTAGGAATAAATTAGATGAACTTGGTAATGTTATAAGAAATAAAGCTAGTTTAGTTGCTAAGGGATATAATCAAGAAGAAGAAATTGACCTTGATGAAATATTTACACCTGTAGTAAGATTAGAGGCAATTAGATTGTTACTTGCTTTTGCTTGTTACATGAATTTTAAACTATTTCAAATTGATATGAAAAGCATCTTTTCGAATGGTTATATTGATAAAGAAGTTTTTGTAGAACAACCTCCTGATTTTGAAAATCACTCACTTCCAAACTATGTGTATAAATTAAACAAAGCTCTTTATGGACTTAAGCAAGCACCTAGAGCATGGTATGAATAATTGAGCAAATTTTTACTACATAATAATTTTATTAAAGAAAGTGTTGACACCACTCTTTTTTCTAAAAAAAATAATGACCTTCTTATAGTTCAAATATATGTGGATGACATCATATTCAGAGCTACTAATGAAATTCTTTGTCGAGAGTTTGCTAAGTTGATGCAGGGTGAATTCGAAATAAGTATGATGGGAGAGCTAAACTTCTTCCTTGGACTATAAATCAAACAATCAAAAGAATGCATCTTCATCAGCCAAACAAAGTACATTAAGGAGATGCTAAAGAAGTTTGGCATGAAAAATGAGAAAAAAATTGGCACTCCCATAAGCCACTCATGCAAACTTGACAAAGACGAGAATGGTAAGAATGTGAATAAAAAGCTCTATAGAGGTATGATAGGATCCCTACTTTATTTAACTGTAAGTAGACCTGATATACTGTTTAGTGTACGCATGTGTGCAAGATTTCAATCTAACCCTAAAAAATCATACTTACTAGCTATTAAGAGAATTTTTAGATATTTAATTTACACACATAACTTAGGACTTTGATACTCAAAACAATCCTCTATTGAATTGATTGGATACACTGATGTAGACTATAGAGGATGTAGTGATTGGCTCTCACGCGGTGATTGGCTCTCATGTGGTGATTTTAAGATGGACACCACCCACAGTGATTGGCTCTCACACGGGATCGGAACATGACGTCCAAATTTTTTTTTTTTTTGATTTAGCTTCGCACGAGAGTCAGTCATCGTGGACACCCGGTGTAAAAAGAATTTCCTAATAAATATTATGTTGACATGGTATGTATTTGGCAATTACATTTGTTAAGAATTGGACCATTTTAACACCCAGGCTACTCCATGTTAGATTTTGGGCCAGCTGTGTTTCTTCCAATGGAATTCTTAGTACTTGGGGGCCGGGTTAAGCATGGGACTAAGCCCAAGAAAATCCATGTTACGGCCTTGTGCGACCTAACCATAATAAACGATCGGGCTCCAATTGGATGGGGTACCAGTACGAGCATGACAAACTAGAGCTCTTTACAACCTGATTAACTATTTCAATCAAAAGAAATAACCTGATTATTGTTTCAAAAGATTGGGTCTAGCTCTTGTAGCTCAAGAGCTGCATGAAATTGGATCTATGTTTAATTTCTGACATAGAAACCCTAGGGAAGTATAATCATTTGATTGCTGAACCATGTTAATAGCTTGGTTTTCCCAATTTCTAGGGTTGAACTTGATCTCTTGGTATAGTAAAAAGTAAAACTCTATAGTACTATCAACACCTAAGACCGAATATGTTGCTACGGAAAGTTGCTGTGCTCAAATACTTTGCATCAAGCAGCAACTCGAAGACTTTGAAATTAAGCAAAATAAAATTCCTATTAGATGTGACAACACTAGTGCCATAAACCTGATAAAAAATCCCATTCAACATTCAAGAACTAAATACATTGAAATTAGATATCACTTCATTAGAGATTATGTACAAAATAATAGCATTGTGCTTCAATTTGTCACAACTAAAAATCAACTTGCTGACATTTTTACAAAACCTCTAAATGAAGATAGATTCTCAAAAATTTAGGGTGAACTTGGTATTTGTGATCCTCTTTAATAATGCTTAATCTTAAATTTATTGGATCATTTTTGACCTCCTCCCATCATTCCTAACACCCTTTTCCCATCCTAAAAATTCAAGAAAAATTGGCTTGAAATCCCCTCTATATTTTGATTTTTTTTCTGTGCTCGAGAAGTCTTAGGTTTTTCATGAGACCTCTCGACTAGATTTTGAGGCCTCTCATGCTAAACACGAGAGCTCTCAAAGTTTTCAAGATGTCTCATCATTAAGACAAGAGCTCTGGATTCGTGCGGGCCCTCTTTTTAAAATCGATCTATGAGAGGTCCCCTGTTCCATTCTTTCATTCCACTCATCTGAGACCTCTCCTCCATTCTCTCCAAAACTCTCCTCCTTTCCTTAAAAACCCTTCAAATCACTCTCTCTTGTCCATTCCTTTCAAACCTTGGCCCCCAATGGCTTTGAAGAAGAGATCACTCACCGCTCAAAGACCCTCCGCCACGCCATCAACTGAAGCTAGGGCTAAACGACAATACAACATGGCTCCATCATCTCCATCTGCTTCGTCATCTCGTGCCCAACTTTTTGTTGCTACTAGGATAGTTCCAACGGGCTACTGTGTGGACATCGCTTACCTTGATCGGGAGCACTTCCATATTGCATCCTGGATCTGGCGGCAAGGTTGGGAAAAACTCTATACCCTAGAGGTGGACGTTTATCCAAACTTAATAAGAGAATTTTTTGACAACATTAGTTTTAAGCATGGGTCGAAGGTGGAATCTATTGTGAAAGGAGTGCATATTTCTTTGGATGAGAGAAAAATAGGATAGCTCCTTGAAGTGCCTAGGGCTCGGATCAGTAACCTAAACTTATTTGATAAAATTGAAGCCCTTAAGTGTGTCTTAGAAAGAGAAGAGGTTGATGAAAATTTTTAACTTGTTTCACATCTTCTTTCGATTGAAATGAGATTACTGCTGTCCTTTGTCAGTCATATTATTTTTTCTAAAGTTGGAAGGCATGACTGGATTGAAAAAAGAGAACTTGGAGTCATGTTCTTTATGATGATTGGAACTCCCATCAGCTTTCCCTCTCTCATGCTACAACAACTGAAGGATACAGCCAGCAAGAGCAAGGCATATTTATCCTATGGAATGATCTTCACCTTAATCTTCAAGGACTTTTAAGTTAATCTAGAAGGTGAAGATTTCAAAAGGCTAGCTCACACAGACTACATCAATGAGGTAACATTGAACCGAATGAAATTTGTAAAGAAGGATGATAAATGGGTGAGGTTAGATGAATGTGCTGCAATCCAGCCTAAAGAAAATAGATCTCCACCCCCTCCGCCATCACCATCTGCTGGACCCTCCTTCACTACACCAGGGTCTCCACACTCTCCTCAAGTGCCTCCTTGTCCTACTCCAGCTCTTCCCCCAGCTTTTGATCAAGATCTATTAGTTGAAAGGATGGTAGAAGAAGTGATTCAGAAAGTATCTGAAAGATTTATGGATATACTATCCAGTGTGAGGCATCAACTTTTAGTAAGCATTGAAGAGCAAAGGATATCCACTGAGGGTCAAATAGAAATACTTAGTCAATAAATTAGTGGACTGTCTTAAAGGTTAGAAATTTTGGAGAAGGAACAGCATAAAACATCAAGTCACATTGAACTACTCCTATCCGACAATGCCAGGATTGCATAAAGACTTGAAGAGAATATCACTGTTCAATGCACCATAGCTGAAGTCCTCATTTCCACTCTACAATAGATTTTGAGTTGGACTTCTTCTTCTACTGGACCATCATCTTCTTCTAGACCATCACCATCTCCTAGACCTGCTCCATACTTGTCCTCAACTAGACCCAAATCTTCATTTGAGCCCATCATTGAGTTCCTCTCTGATGAGGACTAGGTCTAGTTTCTCTTTTGTTTTAACTTTTGATTTAGGTATGTTGGTATGAAATTTATTTTTTTGTAAACCAACATACACCTCTAACTATATAGTATTAAATCTTGAAATGAAATCAATCCTTTTTATATTCTTGCCTTCTTTATCTCTTTTATGACCTTTTCATTGTTGTGATTTTGATGAAGACAAAAAGGGAAAGAAATATTAAGGAAAAATATGCAAATATATAATTAATTCAAACTAAAATACAAAAAGAAGACTTTTTAGAAAATGAATTGATTGAATTGATCAAATGCAAATCTTATTCATTTCATATTATTCATTTCATAAGAACATACAGTAAGGGGGAGAATGATTATTCAAATCTTATTCATTTCATGAGAGCATACATTAAGGGGGAGCTTAAGCACAAAAACTTTTCATTCATTAGCTTATAACATTCATATTTCTTATAATCATTTTATGGATTGCTTAATATTTTATCACCATCAAAAAGGGAAAGATTATTGAATCCCCTAAGTGATTTTGATGATGACCAAACATTAAAGCAAATGATTACTAATATATTTTATTTTAAGTATTCTAATGTCAAAAGAAAGAGAGCTCTTTGATCAAAATAAGGAAGACATTAAGTGAAAATCAATCAAAATTCAAATCCCCTCGTTCGGAGCAAAAATTCTCTCAAAATCATCTTGGAGTAGTCTTCGAGATGTCTTGGATTTTTTTTGAGAGCTCTCGAGTGGACTGGCACATCCCAAATGCTATTTTGGCTCAATTTTGAGAAGTCTCAAGAAAATCTTAAGAGCTCTCGATCTCAGACAATAGAAACTCAATTTTTGTGCCCTAAGAGTGAGAGGTCTCCTAGGATTCCTGAGAGGTCTTGTGGTCCCCATGAGACGTCTCATTCAGAACTGAGAGGTCTCGATCTCAGGCAAGCCATTTTTTTAGAAAGATGATTTTTTATGAGACTGAAGGCGGGAGCTCTCCTGTTCTAATCGAGTGGCCCCATAACTTCGCAAGATGTCTCAAGACAAATCGAGAGGTCTCGAGACTCGATGATAACTTTTTGATGGAGCATTCCAGATCAGATTTTTTTGACTCCAATGGCTAGTTGCTGCTCTCCAACATTTGGATATTGCTTTTTCTGAGCTTCAATCATCACCAGAAGAGAGGAATGCTGTAGATATAAAAGGAAGAAGGCTTATCCATGATCAAATAGAAGAATAATGAGAGAAAAGAAATGCATGCTCTGTTCTTGAACAAAAATCTCCATCTTCAATCAATCTGTTCTCTTATGCATTGAAGAATCCTTAAGTGCATTAACTCTACAAATTCAAAAAAACTTTCAACGAACTACAAGAACAACTCTATTGCTCATTCAAAGAGGCCTTTTAAATTGAAACATTTTCTTTTCCCTTTCCATGTATTTGGTTTTAGTAGGGACTAAAACTTGGGTTTTGGGATTTTTCTTACCATTTGTTCATTCAAATTGGATTATCTGATTCTCATAAGGATTGTAGTTGGTGAACCTAGAAAAAAACCAACTGGATTATTGGATAGTGAGCTCGAAAAACTATCCAACTATAATCTTGAGGGATTATAGTAAAATTTCCAAGAGTTTGCTTGGGGAGTGGATGTAGGTGCTGGAAGTGCACCAAACCACTATAAAATCCTCTTGCTTGTGTGTGTGCTCTAGCTTGTGTCTTCTTTTTGCTTTCATATTTGATTCACTCAGAATTTAATCATTTATCACCGCATGTATTTGTTTAAATTTTTGAAAATTCAATTCACCCCCCCTCTTGGGTTGTTCATCTGGACAAAAAATATGAATTATGCAGGAGATTTTTGACCTAGGATTAGGAGTTGATCTAATTTCTGGGCAAGACGGTCTACTTTATTAATCAAGTTTAAATCAGCCTTAGGACTAGATTATAGATGTTTAAATTCATGGATCCCTACCCAGGTTTGGTAGAAAGATAATGAAGCATGGTTGATTGAGTTTTCACTGATGATTTTAAACAAGGTATCGGCTTCATCCTCACTCTTGTTCATGAATGCACCTCCATAAGATGTATCTACTAATTGTCTAAATTGGTCTCGAAGGTATAGCCAGTACTTGACTTTATCTTTCAATAAAAAGAGAAATAAAATTAGTCTAAGGGCATCCTCAGTCAAATTTTGGATCCTTATCGTAAAGCAAATTTTTAAAAATTCACCCAAATACTTATAAGGATCTTCATTGGTATTACCATAAAAAGATGGGAACATTTGGATTGTGGCTAGCTTGATCTTATAGTGGATAGCATGGATATCAAGTAACTAGATATAAGTCGATTGGTTATAGGTTGAAGGAATAAAATATTCTTTCATCTGCCTAGGTGGTTCTCTAAAATTTTCAGTCATTTATTATTAGATTTAATATGATTCTGCCATTCAATTTTATGGTTGGGTTTAACTAAGTCAGGTAAAGCAATTTTCTATCGTATATGTACTAGTGCAATCGTAACATGTGGTTCAAATTTTTTTAGATTTTTTAGATTTTTTTTATTTTTTTTAATTTTTATTATTTTTTAAATTTTTTTAATTTTTATATTATTTATTTAAAATTTTTAATTTATTTATTATTTATTATTTATTATTACTTTATTTTTTAAAAATTAATAATTTTTAATAATTTTATTATTTTATTATAATTTTATTTATTTTTTAATTATTTTTAATAATTTTTTAAATTTTTTTTACTATTTTTAATTTTTTTTATTATTTAATTATTATTTTTATTTTATTTTATTTTTGAAGGGGTTAAGGAGAAGAAAGAAAGAAGAGTTCTAAAGAGGAGGTCCTAAGGAGTCTTAGAACTAAGAATAGAGAGTGGAATTAGGGTTTAGTTAGGTTTGATGTTGGTTAGCAATCAAGTTTAGTAAATAATCCTAACTAAGGATTATCTTGGATCTAAACAGCTCCTAACTATCAAGATTATCTTCAAGCCCTTCAAGTATAAGATCAGTCAATTAACTAGCCAAGTAAGTATAAGGTTGGTGGGAGCTCCCTCATTGCTTGCCTTAGACACCAATTGTGCTTAGCCAGGTAAGCTAACAGAACCAATTATAAACCACCTTTTTTCGAGCCCAATCATTCTTAAACGATTTTTCTTAGACACCAGTCGAATTGACTAACCCTAATCCAATCTAACTTTTAGGATTCCTTATCCTAATGAGCTTGAGTTTCTATGATCGATGTCTAATTGATTTTAAAATTAAAGGCTTAGGTCAATGTAGGATGCTGGTTGGTTATTTATGGACTAAGGAAGGATGATCAAATCCCCACCTTATGTTGTTTAATTGGGTGTTGCCCTTAATTTGGTTTAATATGAATATGTACAATCACTTTCACACAAGGGGTTCTATGCAACTAAATTAGATGCATGAATCTTAATGGAACTTGAGAGCTTACCTTATCTCCAGCCATCACCAAAAGGAAAAATAAAAATAAAACTAAATCTAATATGATGAATGATCTAAATAGTTAGGGTTTCTAATCTTTTTATGAAGCTTTTAATTAGGTTTAAGTAGATATTTTTAGATTAATTTAAAAATAAAATAAATAATAATTAAAAAATTTAGGGTTAGGATTGATCTCACCAAGCAAAATTGAAAGTTTTTCTGCTTGCCCTAATTTGGTTCTTTTCCCCTTTTTCTTTTTTTTCTTTTTTTCTACAAAATAAGGAAGAAAAGTTAGTAAGAACTATTTATAAAAAATTAAAGAAATTAAAAAATTATTTATAATTAATTTATAAAAAAATAAAAAAATTAAAAAAAATTTAACGCTCTTGCCTTTCCCAACAACGATGCCAAAAATTTGATAAGAGCACAATATTGTCATTAAGACACCGTATTTATCAGTTTAATTTTGACTTCTTGAATTTATTAAAAATAGGTAGTAAGTAGTGAGTCGGATCGAATCCACAGAAAAGATAGTATTTTGATTTTAAAATCTTTAATTTTTAAAAAAAATTAGAAAAAAAATTTTAAAGTTAGAAAATAAAATTTTAAATTATATTAAATAATATAAATTTAAAAAGCATAAAAGTAAAATTTGGGTACTAACATCTACTATCTAGATCGATCTTAGTATCTACTTATAATTAAATAAAAAGCAATAATTAAAGTATAAAAATTAAATTATAATTAAAAATAAAAAATATGAATTTAAATAGCTAGAAAAGTAAATTTATATTAATTAAAAATTTAATTTAAAATTTAAATACATAAAATTTAAAATAAAATAAAATAAAATAAAAGCAACTGATCTCTGATCTTATATTGGCATCGGCATTGAGATGGTATAGGAGCCAGCTCTTTTTCATAGCACCCATTGTCTTGAAATAGTCTCTAACCCAAGTATGGCTCTAACCTTTACCAAAATCCTTTCCATGACTGAAAACAATTGATTTTGGAGGCCTGGAGTCCTTTAAATAGATGTAGGAGGCTGGAGGATTTTTCTGTAGGCAATATGGGACTAAGGGCCATTTTAATCATCAAAATAGAAAGAAATTCGAGCAAAATTTGGATTAAAATAGTTTCTGAATGACTTCTGTTGAGTTCTATGAAATCTGACCATTAAATCTAGATCAAATAGTCCCAAAATGATCAAAAATAGAGATGTAATAGCCCAGATCAGGTCGGATTTGATTCTGGCCATCCACTTGCATCTTGATGGAACAAATCTAGTTGTTAGATCATTACTAGGAGGTTGGATCACCATCGGGAGCTTTCTAGTCCATTGGATCTAAGTTTGGAGTGCTGTTGGCTATTGAATCTTGATCAGGGAGAGTTGGGAAAACCAAATCAAAATAGGAAATGACCCTGGTCATTGGATCTGGACCAGCATCAATCTAGACCGTAGGATGGCATAATTCTTATAGTTATGGACCTCATAGACTGGGGGCATTTGAAGATCGAACCAATTAGCATGCAGCAAGCCCTATGAAATTATCATTTTGCCCCTATATGCCATGATGAATTTTCTGTGAAGCTCTTAATGGTCTTGGTCCACCATGTGGCATGCTGTGATTAAGTGTCTTTTACTGAGTTGGCGGTCCACACCTAGTTTCATGGACTGACTGATAGGTTTATTTGGCTAAGCCGGCTTAAGCGATGCGCTTGCTTGGCTTGGTTTTGCGGCTTGGCTTGATAAGTCAGCTGAGCTATTTTCTTTTTTTATTTTAATTTTTTTTCTTTAAAAATTTATATCTAATCTATTTTAGCTTTGATTTTTTTAAACTTATTTTATTATGACTAAAAAAATGAGCTCTTTTTATTGATGATAATATTTTATATTTTTTATTTTTATTATTTTTAATTATTTTTTAATTAATAAAAATATTAATTTCTTAAAAATATATATATTGATTATTAATTCTTAAAAATAAATATAGATTAATTCATAAATTAATATTTTTATTGGTGAATTTATGGTACTTATCAAGCATCAAGTGGGTTTTGATTTTAGGTGGAGCATCGAATAGAGGTGGCTTCATCGGTCCAGATGTGACACGAGTTTAGAGCGGAGAGTGCAGGAGGACCAATATTATAGGACCAACATCGGAGATGCATAGTTCTAGATGGAGCAACACATGCAGAAAAGATTGGCAAAGTTTTGAGGAGATTGTGTTAGGATATGCAGCAAGTGCTAGTATAGGAATGCTACAAGATCTCAAGGAAAGTCTAGGACAATTGATGCAGCTGCCAAGCAGAAGGATTCCTATAATTTTAAGATGGTGCAAAGAAGAAAGCTAAGGTCTTCAACAGTGGAGGCAGTCATCCCAATAGTTGAAGAGGATTGACGAAGGTAGTGTTTGCACAAGAAGCTATCAAGGCATGCATCGACAGCAGGATCATGCAGGAGAACATTGCTAGGTGTGCCAAGGCTTGGGTGCACCAAGGTAGAGATTGTACGATTTGGTGTGGTACTTTCATGTCTTGGAGGGCCACAGGAGGAGTTAGGGTGTTGGCTCCAGGAGTCTAGGATATGTGTGAGTCCTAGGGAAAGGACAGGAGTTGTCCTAGGATGAAGGCGGCGTGCAGTCCTGCACGGGCTTGAGGTTCAGGTGTAAGAATCTTAAGGAGCTTGGTAGGTGCTCTGGAGATCAAGGACATAAGATGGAGTAAAGGACCAAAGTCTAGAGAAGAATCAGCCAAGATAAGGGGCTGACAAATAGGTGGGCTGGCTCGGACATGCAGTTAAGCCAGCTTGGACTGAGATCGAGCTAGTTTGGGGTGCAGTCGAGCTGGCTGTCTCAAGTAGATAGAAGATAAGGTTCAGACGATGCACAGTCGAGCCAGCTCGACTTCTAACAGAGCCGAGTCGATGGTGGAGAACATAACTGGATGGGGGATTTTTGTTTGGGGTCTTAAGGTCAGGTCCAATAAGGTCTTAAGGTGGCTAACACATGTATGGATCGGATTTAGATCTAGGGAATGAGATCATTGGAGACATGGGTGTACATGGGCTCGATAAGTGCTTTCATGTATTGGGTTAGCCATGGGAGTTTTTGGTCGGGCCTAATACCAATGTATAAATACATAGATTGTATTAGGATTTTATAACGTAGATTGGAATATAGATCTTTTCTTCCTCAATCTCTCTTCCCTCTAAAGTTGCAGGAGGAAGGTGCCCCATCATAGATATAAATTAGGTGGATTGATAGTTTGTTGCCTTAGAGAATGTCAAAGTTCTTATCAAGTCTATGCTAAAGATCAGGGGCTTTCGCAACATGTGATATCAGAGCTAGGTGATGCCATGGTGATGTTACAACAGAATCGAGGTGGTGGGGTCGAGGCCATGATATAGTAGGTGCCAGCGAGGTCTAGTCATCGGGATGGAGGATGCTCGGGGAGTGGGGAATGCTGGGAAGGATGCACAAGGAGAGGAGAAGGCGCGGAGAATTTTTTTTTCACCCGATTTTTTTTTTCACCGACAAGGAAGGGGGAGGTTTATGGGTAGACTATTATCGACGATAAGATTTTTATCGGTAATACGATTTGCAAAATCAAAAATTCTATGCTAGGTTATTAGCGATGGCATCATCCATCACTAATAACAAAATACCGTTGTTAATAATAATAATTTTTTAGAAATATTAAATTTTAATATTAATTTTTTGAAAAAAAAATTAACTATTGTTGATAGCATGTAGCCATTGGTAATATGGTCGAAAAAAATTATTAGCGATGGCAACTTCGTCGCTAAAATCAAAATGCCATCGCTAATAATATTAATTTTTTAAAATATTAAGTTTTGATTTTAAAATAAATTTTTTAAAAATTATTAGTAATGACAAGTTTTTGATCGCTAAAGCTATAGCTAATAATCATAATTTTTTAAATTATATTTTAATATTCTTTTCTAAATTATTTTTTGGGTGGTTAAAAATTAATATTAAATTTTATTAAATTTTTGAATGGAGCTTAAATTAAAAATCATTTTCTTCTAATTGATTTAAATCAAATCAAATTTAATTAGGCTTGACTTAATTTTAGGATAATTTAGTTTAAAATTCAATTAGGACTTAAATTCAAAGTCTAATTGAATTAGGCTAGACAGGATTTTAAATTGAATTCAAATTAGGTTCTAATTAGATTCGCATTGAACCTAAATTAAAAATTATGTTTTTAATCAATTTAATTAGACTTGACTTAATATGAAGGTAATTAGGTTTTACTATCCAAGTAGGACTTAAATTTTAAAGTCTAATTAAATTAGGATTGACAAGTTTTCTAATTAAATTCGACTCAGATTCAAATTGAATTTAAATTAAACTTAAATTAAAAATTATTTTCTTCTAACTAATTTAAATCAGCTTTAATTTGATTAATCTTGACTTAATTTGAGGCTAATTGAGTTTTATAATTCATGTAGGATTTGGATTCGAAGCCTAATTAAATTAGGTTTGATAAAATTTTGAATTAAATTTGAATCAGATTCGAAATGGATTTGAATATAATCATGGATCAAGTTTTAATTGATTTAAATGAGCTTAAATTTAATTAGACTTGACTTAATTTGAAGGTAATTAAATTGTACGATCCAAGTAGGACTTGAATTAGGATTGACAGAATTTTGAATTGAATTCGAATCGAATCCACATTAAATTTTTTTTTAATTATTTAAATCAGCTTAAATTTAATTAGGCTTGACTTAATTTGAAGGTATTGGGTTTTACTATCCAAGTAGGACTTGAATTAAAAGTCTAATAAAATTAGGATTGACTGGATTTTGAATTAAATTCAAATTAAATTTGAATTGAATCCAAATTAAAAATTATTTTTTAACTAATTTAAATTAGATTTAATTTAATTAATTTTAACTAAATTTAAGATTAATTAAATTTTATAATCTAAGTAGGATTTGGATTTAAAGTCTAATTAAATTAGGTATGGTAGAATTTTAAATTAGATTCGAATGGAGTTCAAATTTGGTTCAAACCAAATTGGATGGAGATTATTTGCAATGACAAATCTCCTATCACCAATAGCATTTTAAAATAATCTTTTTTTAATCTATTATTTTTTAAAAATTATTAGCAATGGCATGATTTTTATTGCTAATAGCCAAAATTAGCTATCATTAATATTTATTTTATATTTAAATAATATAAAAAATTAAAAATTTTACATAATTTTAGTGGTGGCTTATGCCATTGCTAATAATTTTGCTACCGCCGCTAATAGTTAATTATTATATGATAAAACTTTTTTTATTACTAATAATCTAAATTTATCATTGCTAATATTTTTTTATTTTTAAATATTTTAAAAATATTTTTGGACTTTTAGAGATGATACTTGCCATTGCTAATAAAAATAGTACCATCGCTAATAATATTAGCCATGTCTTTTTTTTTGTCGGTGTTGTGGTGGCAAAAAATCTTTATTAGCGATGAAAATTTTTGCTATCGTTGATATTCAATTTTCTTGTAGTGTACCATATACCAACTTCTATGATTTTGGATTTGTCGGATAATCCAATTTGGATAAGTGATTCATGGTGCTGTATTGCATACTTGTGGCTTTTTAGGATTACTTGGCTTTGATTTCTAGGAAAGCTATTTTCAGTTATATAATTAGGGCTAAAATGGATTTAGACTTGTGCAACAATCATCAATAAATTCATAAAAGAAGTGAACTATTAACATGATATTTTTGTTATCAAATTTATAACACATTCCAGTGTCTTGGTATCAAGTTTGCTTATGTAATGTCAAGTAATTTTCATAATTCTAGTGGCTTTCTTTGTCATTCTGGTTATTAGGAGGGATGATGTCACTAGTGGTGGAGTCAAAAACAATGGATATGGTCAAATGCAAAGTCCTTGATGGTGGAGAGCTGAAATCAAGACGACACTTAAATGTATGTGGCAAAAGTGCGACCCTACCATCTATAACAGGTCACTCCTTTTACTATTGCTAGGAGTTGATATTCTGTTTCTATTGAAAATCTGGAGATGTCATTAAAAGCAAGTATAATTTAAGTAAATTTGACTATTTTTTCCTAATATTGTATAGAGAAAGACTGGGAAGATATTAAATTCGAGGTGGAGAACAAAGTTGATTTCTATGCAAAATTTTTAAAAGATGCTAAAGGGGTTCATGAATTGAAAGACTATCTCCAAATTAATGTTCTGAATCTATGCCTACAAGTTATTTGTACTTTTCTTTCCTTTTGAAAACTTATGCCGCTCTCTCTTTTTCTCCTTCTTTCTCTTTTCAAGGTTGCAATGCAGATATACACAAGATTATCAAAATTGAAAGTGTGGATGTGGTACCAAATCTTTAGTCCATTATATCTGCATCTGATGGGGTGAGTCATTTTGTGGTTCATTAGAGTGGATTGTGCATGGATATGATAGAATACACATATGCCACCATAGTCCATGATCTTATAGATATAATGAGCATTAGTCTTTGTTTAGTTTATTAAAACTTCATGGTTGTATGTTTTTGAATCTTGTCTAATCAATTATGCACCATGATTTGGTATACCACCCTGTACCATCCGATACGGGGCATATTGTACCAATACTAAACCAGTACACTATCTCATACTATATGAACACTCAGTATGTTGTCTCATACTGACTTTTATGTATCAGAGCATAAGAATTGGAATTTCTTGTTTCTTATTAGCCAAATATTTTAATCTTTTGACTTAGAGTTGGTACTCTAGTTTTCTTTTCTCAATAATAATTATATGATTTTTCTATTTAGGTTTTCACTAAAAGCTATTAAGGTGATGCACACAGTGGCATTGAGGACTGAATCAACTCTATCTCAGTCTGTATCTGCTACACTTGCACCGTTAGGCATGAGGGGATCTCCACTAGATGCACCCCTAATGGCTGATGAAGCTAGGTATGAGTATGGAGGCACCTTTATATGTACGATTAGTGGACCTGCAGTATCCATTAATGATAGTTTTCAATATGTAGTACGTGCAGAGGCTACGTATCATTATAAGAGTTATGCCGCATTTGATGATGCCAGGCTAGTCCTAGTCATGTGGTGGCTACCATGAAGCCTATGGAATATGAATGTAATGACCATGTATCACTTAATCAGCTTCATACATACCATGCCCAGGTTGAAGGATTGGGAACCACAACGGTCGATACAACTTTGTTTGAAAATGAAGCCATTGCAAGCTATGATCCTAATCTTACTGATGATAAGGATAAGGATTGTAACATCTCGAACCATTAAAATAGAGAATTAAAAGATTTATGTTCATGTATGGATGGCATAGTAGTCTATTTATGGTATAATTAAGCCATTTGAGTATAAATTATGACTATCTATCATTTTGAATCTTGAAAATTTTCTAAGTTTGAAATCTAGCATCTATATGGGGAGCTATATGAAATATGTATTTTCTTAGAACCAAAATTGATGGTAATTAATCCTTAGGTGTTAGTGAGTTACAAAGTAATTTTTAATGGATTTTGAGATCCTTTAACCTATTCGTTTTAAGGAAAAAAAATTTAAAAGTTTCGAGTTTCAAAAAAAATTGAACTAGAACCCAAGTTTTGGTATCTGATTCTTGAGGATTTTAATTTTTTTGATATTTTTATTGAATCCAAATGGGGGGGGGTAATTTTCTTATTTACATTTATATTTTAAAGTTAATGGATATTAACTTAAAAAAAATGTAAATAAGCTAAGAATTGAGTAAAGCTGTGAACAGAGTTTCAAGAGTTAATTTCTAAAATCCTGAAGTTCGAGCTAACCCAAGTCTGAGGCTACAGAGTGAGTTTTCTATTTTTTCTGAGAGAGCTGACCCGCCTGACAATCGAGCTGACCCGATTTGGGACCGAGCCAGCTCGATCAGTGGGAACAGAAGAGCGGTGCGGGCCATGAAGCTTTAAAAGTGGTATTTTAAATGGATTTTTGGAAAAATAACTTAATAGCTAGCTTCCTTGAGTTGTTCCACATAATTAAAAGAGAGTGGGAGAGGTGTGTTGGCTTCTTGATGGGGTGACACCTAGCAATTCTATTATTTCTCTTAGAATAAAGGCCACCGGTTCTTCTTTAGGATGTCTTGAGTTCTATAGCTATTTAGAAAGAAAAGAGAAAAGAAGAGAGCTGAGGAAGGTCATATGTTAGTTAGAAATCAAGAAAAATTCAGTAGGAAAAGAAATGAATTTGCTGTAGACCAGTTGGAAGGAAGAAAAGTTGCTATTATTAGAAGAAGCAAGGAGCTGGTTCTATAGCAGCAGTGTTTAATAGTTTGAGGTAAGGCTCTTAACCTCTAAATTAGGTTCAAATTAATCATTTAAGTAGTATTATTAGATGAGATGTTATGGTAAAGCAAATGAGATAATTAAACCTAAGTTGGAGGATGAATTATGCTATCAATTTTACTAGGTACTGCTAAATGGTTTAGTAAGAAATTGGAACTATGTTGACTAAATTTGGAACTATTTGTTAGGATGAAACCATAGCTGAACTTCTGAAAATTTTTGAATTTATGTTAAGTTTAGTTAGACCTAAGCTAAAGCAAAGCAAGGTATATTCTATTTTCATGTATCATATGGTATGATGTTGATATATGCGTGTATACTCATTTGATAGAGAAGGAAGAAGGCTCAAGAGAGTATTTTGAATGATTCAAGCACCAAAATAAGAAAGATAGCTTAGTAGCTAGTTAGTTGAGATTAGTGGATTTTCTCATCTAGCTTTGGTATTTTCTTTCTTATATATGGTTCTATTTATTTTCATAAGTATGAAACAGAAATATGTATAAATATTTTGATACTTAGCTTATTCTATTGTTTGGAATTAATTTAAGTCAGCCTATTGGTATTTGAAAGTTTATTTAGTATCATCTTTTGAAAAAAATGCATAGCACAGCATATTATGTAGCATATAGCAGCGGGCACCTCCTTGTGATATAAGGTATCGGAATGCCCAGTGGGGTTTGGTAGTGTATTGGCAGTGTATCAATAGTGTATGGGTAGTGTATTGGCAGTGTATCAAATGCCTAGTAGGGCTTTATTTTGGCAGCATTCACATTCATCCAATGTACTGACTACTCATGGTAGGGGTGTATTGGGAGTAGTCTACCATAGCCATCAACATTATTTAGCAAAGAATTGGTTTACTATAGTTCAACATTTTTTTTTTTGTTCAGTAAATTCTTATTAGCTCAGTAAACTTATTTTAGCTCAACAAAGCCTTCTTTTAGCAAAATAATTTATTTATGTTCTTGTTCCTATTTGGGTTACTTATATTTGAAAGTATATCAAAAACATACATTATATGTTATAACAATGAATATTTCAGCTATGTCTTCTTCTTTTCCATTGTTAGATTATTTATCCATTCACTGAGACTTTTCAAGTCTCACCCCTCACTCTTTCTCATTGCAGTTTTGGAGTAGCAGAGCTTAGAGGGTCGTATTAGCATGTGTCACTACTATAAAAAAGGGCTACAACAGCAATACGATAGTGGTTACGAACTACTGCCGTAGCCCAAAAAATCACTGCCATAAGCTATGGCGGCAGTTAGAAAATCGCTGCCACTACGACCATCGCCGTAGCTCTATGATAGTGATTGTTGTAGCAGTTATTTGAATCTCTACCATAGATAGCTTATTGCAGTGGTTTATAAACCACTACAATAGATCGATCTATAGCAGCGATTACGTGTTATCTATAATCATAGTTATATAACCTCTGCCATAGATAATCTATAGCAATGGTTTCTTAACTGCTGTCATACGTCTAATACAGCGGTTGACACCGTTAGCACCATGGATCTATAGCAGTGATTGGCATGGATATGACAGCAGTTATAAAACTATTATTGTAGATCCTTTTATAATTAAAAAAATTAAAATTTTTATTTTTTTATATATTTTACCTGATAAATATTGATATATAACATAAAAAATATAATAAACATAAAAATTATTATAAAATGCTAAAATTTTATTACCAAATAAAATTTATTATAATATTTTTTTAAAAAATAAAATATATCAAAAGTCTCCTAAATCTACATCATTGGAGCTGGAGTTGGAGCCGGAGCTGGAGCTGAAGTCGGAGCTGGAGTTGGAATGTGGGCCAACATATCTTTAAAGCCTATGACTTCAAAACATGCACTGAGATGGATGGAGTATGCTTCGACTACTCCTCGGATGCTGAACTGTGCGTAACACGTCGAGGGGCAAGGGTGAAAGCTAGATGGCATTTTGGTGCCATTGTGATCTGCAATGTTAATGAACATTAATCAATATAACATGTTGAACAATAATATTAGTATAGCATCAATAAATAGTCTATAATATTTATACCAAATGAGGATTCTCTTAGTGCTCGGCATGGCACAGCCTACCGACATAGCATGGCATGGCACGACATACCGGCATGACACACATTTTTCTTAAGCTTCCAAAGATCAGAAGAAAAAGAGCTCTTTGATCAAAATAAGAAAAAACTAAATAAAAATTTAAATAAAAGTCAATAATTAGACTCCAATAATTTATACTAGAATGTTGAAGTCATCGCCTAGTGGCATCTACAATATGGACATCACCATCGCTCCTGACAAATGTGTTTGGGACCTCGATAGTACCAGGTAAGTTTTGTCCTAGAGGAGTACTTTGCATGCATGGTCCAACATTGTCATCAACTTCAGTATCATCAAAAATATGCCTAGGCACCATCCTCACAACAACACCCCATTGAGGCTCCAAGAAATCACTAACGTAGAAGACTTGACTAGCTTGGGAGGCAAGTATATACGGTTCTTCAGTGCGGAGATGGCGTTGCATGTTAACGAGAGTAAAACCACACTCATCAGTCTTCATCCCAGATTATGATAAGGTGTCAAACCAATCTCACTTCATCAATGTGATCCTCCATTTAGAATAATAGTCCAAGATGACTATCTTCTCCACCATGCCATAATAGTTCAAATCCTTTATACGAGGCTGTGAATCCCTCGAGCTAGCATAACACCCAGTGGTGGCGCTTAACATGATGCCACTATTTTGTGTTGCCATATTTATAGACCTACTGTGAATATTAAATCTGTGGCCGTTAATGACGAGCTGTTTATACTCACTCACGGTACAAGTAAGGCCCATTGAAAGAGCATACACTTCAGGGCTTACATCACTGAGCGGCAATCTCCACACCTAATTAAGGAGATGATACTTAATTAGTAAACATGTTTCAATAAGTTATACCAGGCAAGAATATATAATCACTTACATGATCTTTGAACCATTCAGAAAATTTATTGCTATGCATTTTCTCTTTCTCCTGCATACTTAAAGTGCCATATTTTACTCTTATGACCTCCTTGTGTTTGCTGCATGCACCAAAAATAAATTTAGATATAATTAGATATTTTTTTAATTATCATAAAATAAATAGTGCTGAGTGACTCACGTTATGTATAACTCAATGACATCACGATTGAAGAGCACGTAGTGGTGTGCCTTATCCCTTTCCTCAATGCTCAAATTAATGAGGCGGTATGAAGTGGGATGTCCACCTGACTCTGGAATGGACTCAAATGCAGGCTCAATTGGCTCATACTGATCATTCTAATTTCTCATTGGCCGATTACGACGTGTCTCGAGCTTGTTTAAGTATATGGTACAAAAATCCATACACTCTTGACCCAAATAACCTTGTGCTATAGATCCCTCCGAGCAATTCATATTTCTTACATAACATTTCAGAGTTTGAATATTTCTCTCAGTAGGATACATCCATCGGTAGAACACTGGGCCTCCAAGTGCAACTTTTCTCACAAGGTGCACGGTGAGATGCATCATAACCGTGAAAAATGATGGTAAAAATATCTTCTCTAGATTACATAATATAGTCACCACCCTTGCCTTCATTTCTTTTACATCTTTCTTAAGCAACCTCTTTGCACAAATATCTTTATAAAAATTGCAAAGATGAATAACTGACATTCTAACATTTTTTGGAAACATGCGGTGAATAGCTATTGAAATCAATTTCTGCATCAGTACATGATAATCATGAGTCTTCAATCTTCCAAGTTTGGCATCCTTACTATTCACATGCTTTGATATGTTGCTTGAGTATCCATCTGGGATCTTTATGTTCTCCAATACATGAAGAAATATGGATCGTTCGGAGGCATTCATAACATAGCATGCATGAGGAAGCCTCCACTGTTCTCCTCCTGCCGACTCTGGATGGAGTGATCTTCTAATACCCCATTCTTTCAAGTCGAGTCGAGAATTCAAGTCATCCTTGGTCTTATCCTTGATATTCAAGATTGTTGTCAAAAGAAGCTCGCACACATTCTTTTCAATATGCATTACATCAAATCTATGGTGCAATAAGTTTGTCTCCCAAAATAGCAAGTCAAAGAAGATGCTCTTTTTCCTTCAATTAAAGTGTGTGTCATCTTTCTTTGATCGATGCTTTCTTTTTTTATCACCAATCGGATCACTTTTCCAAAATTCAACACTAAGACCATCCAACTCTCTAAGTACTTCACTTTCAGACATCCGATTAGGCGCCTCACCTTCTTCAGCAGTGCCATCAAAGGAGCATGCATCCCTTCTGTATGGATGGTTTCGACGGAGAAAACATTGATGCCCCATATAACTAAAGCTCCTTCGATGTGTCAACCTTCTAGATCGGATGTTTCTTCCATAGATAGGGCATGCTAGCTCACCTTTGGTGCTCCAATCCGATATTAGGGCATAGGTTGGAAAGTCATTTATTGTCAACAAAAGTGTTGCGCGCATGGAGAATGACTCATTTAACAAAGCATCAAAAGTTGGAACACCTTGAATGCTCCATAACTATTTTAGCTCGACGGTAAGAGACTGCAAATAAACATTAATATCATTACCTATCTCCATCGGTCCAGGGATGAGCACTATCATGAAAGCAAAGAATTTTTTTATACACATCCATGGTGGGAGGTTGTAAACATGAATAAATACTGGCCATACACTATGGATAGTATTCATATGCTTGAATAGGTTGAAACCATCGCACGACAAGCCCAACCTCACATTACATATCTCTTGTGCAAAGTTGGGATGTAATTCATTAAACTTTTGCCATGCCTCTCCATCGACTAGATGCCTTAATGCATCATCTTTTGCTTGATCCTCTTCATGCCATCTCATGTCCTTCAATGTCTTTGCCGACATAAACAACTTTTGTAGTCTCAAAATTAAAGAAAAGTACCATATCAACTTTTGAGGTACATAAGTCGATGTGTCATCTTTATTCTATTTCTATCTTGATACACTGCACCTCGTGCACTCGTTGTGGTTGACATCCTCCTCCCAATAGAACATGTAATCATTGGGACATGCATGTATCTTGGTATAAGTAAAGCCTAGCTGTTCAATAATCTTCGATGCCTTATAATTATTCTTTGAAATTCATGCATCATCCGAAAGAATGTCCTTCAAAAGCTCTAGTATGTAGTTCACTCCATTATTACTGAACCCATTGGAGTATTTCGCATGATACAATCGGATTAAGAACTTAAGCTTCGTCATCTTTTCACATCTTGGATACAACAAAATATTAGCATCCTCTATCAACTTGCGGACCTTCTCCACATTCTCACTATTTGTCATTTGACCAATCATAGGATCAGACATGGATGTAGATGCACCATCATTATGGCCAACAAATGAAAAAATATCACAAACCATTTGTTTCACTCCCCCTTCAGGTTGATCGCCTCCTTACAGCCTGCCCTCATCATGTTGGTCCCAATAAATTTTATAACTGACTTTAAAGCCATAATAGTGAGGTGATCATTGACATCTTGACAAGGTAGCTATGACCCATCCATACACTTTTTATAAGAACATTGGATCAGTCCATAGTCCCCAAATTTCTCTATAGCATAATCAAAAAATTTTTGAAGTCCAACCTTATATTCTGGCAAGAGCCTACTAAACTTCATCCATCTCTTATCCATTTTAAAAATGATGATACTGCAAGTAAATCATGTGTGAAACTCAAATTAAATATCATTTTCAGATATGCAATAAATGCACCCTATCATCTACTAATAGGTAAAGATAGGTCCTATCCCATTCAGAAATTATATTAATTCTATAGGTTCATTACAATAATCAAATTATATGCAACAGGAATCGAATGAAATTTTGGTAGCATTTCTCCTTAGTGCTCCCATGTAGGGAGAACAAAAGAAAAATATTGTTTAAAATTTCATTCAAAATTCTTAGCATACCATTTGATTACTATAATTATCTATAGAATTATCTATAATTTTTAAACTATTCATATTGGATAATCAATTAATCATTGTACATAATTCTCTAATCCATATAATTACATATAATTGTACGAATGCCGGAGATTATGTACACTAATCAATTGATGGGTCTATCGTTATGCAATGCAATAAACAAAAGCAACAAGATATAAACATCCAGAAAATGTTATGCAATAAATTCTACAACATGAATTACATTCATAAATAATTAATGATGGTGGTGAGGCTGGATCCCTCTCTTCCTCTCTCAAGCACAGACCCATCAAATATTCGAATTTGGATCCGATACCAGTAATTAAAATTGGGTCCAAATCTGAATATTCAGGTTTTGATTCGAACCCAATCCGTTGATAGATCTAGTCTATAGCTGTCGATACGACATAGCCCAAGGCTACCACCACGGCACGATTCAAAAACTACAGCATGCAGATAATTATAATATTTATAATAAATAATTATAATATTTATTATAAATACTCTATAAATTATTATAAATATATATGATTAATAAATAATACTATAAAATTAAAAAAAATTATACCTACAGGCTATAGAGAGCGGATTGCATCGAAAGCTTCCGAGGGTCGCCGACGATGATGCTAGAGGAGGACGACGGCACTAGAGGTAACCTACGAAACAAAAGCAAGATAGTGAGATAGAGAAGAGAGAAAAAGAGGAAAGAGAGAGAGAG
>QRFJ01002366.1:79552-106812 GCA_006176705.1 Cocos nucifera
ATACTCCCATTTCTATCACTACCCATGGCTATCATGAGTGTACCCTTTTAGTGGCCATACATATGCATTGCGTTGATACTAATTTATGGGTGATAAAATTGGAAGCCCTGAATGCATGGACCAAATGCCCAAAAAACATGGTGGAACACCTCTATGTTCGGCTTTGTCATAAGAATTTTTGCAAAATCCACCATGGTCCCCTCATTGGCATGACAAACTATAGTTAGCCAAGGACCTAATGTATTATAGGACTCTGTCCAATCTCTAAATAACTCACTAATAATAAGTTGTTTAGCAGCCACATCTTTCTGTAAGATTTCTCGCATTGCAATGTATCACATACATAAGCTTGGCAAGCTGATATAGATATGGATATCATAGCCCAAACTAATCCTCTAACGACATCGACAATCATATGTGAATCAAGCTATGGATGATCTCGCATCATATCTGCATTCAAGCACATGTGTGTGGCCCTTTATATACTATAATCTCCCATCACTGTGTCTTGGTCCGATAGTATACGTGGGGATGTCGGCGGCAACTATTAGACTGTTTACACACAATGCTCCATTTAACCCTATCTGATTCAATGACTTTGAAAAGATGGTGGGTGTAAATGGCATACTATTTCATAATGCATTGAACCAGTTCTTTTGACCCGAATACCATTTTCTTTCTTAATTCTTCATTTCCACCAAAGAATAGATGTTCTAGCAATGCTCCATGGGATATGGCCTCATCATCGTTGGATGCATCAACCAACCCAAATTTAGGAACAAGAGGCACCTCGTGTGGTGGGACATCCCCTTCCATACCAGACTCCCCAATATTAGATTCTACATCATCATCCTTGTAACACCCCATCCCTGAATCCGAGTGATAGTGCTACACCCCACCATTATTTAAGAGCAAAGAGTTGTACTTTACCCTTAAATTAGAGCTAAGAAGATTTCTAAACTAAACTAAATTGCAATATTACTTAAACCTGCTTTCTAAATAATTACCTTAACCAATTCCTTAATCAATCATAAATATTTTATTTAAGCCTTTGTAACATACTAAAAGAAACACTTCAATTAAGTTCATCATTTCACAAATTCAAACTCAGTATTTAATAAATAAACTTCACTTTATACATGCATTCTTAATAGTTTCTAGTTCATGAGCATAACTATTTAATACAACTCAAAATACTATCAATGCCCTTTCCTTGATTCACATAATCAACTTCTTTTTTCTAAGATGGCTACTAATACACACTACTATAAAAATGGCCTATGACAGCACTTACTATGATAGCAATTTTCAAAACCACTGCCATAGCTCCTACGACAAGGATCTTTATTAATCGTGAATAGGTTGGACCTATGGCAACCATTTTTATATCTATCCTCTAGCATTTGCCATTTATGAAGGCAAGAACTACAGTACTTGGTCATGGTTTTTATAGCATTTGCACTGTTACATGGTGCATGACCATATGGGGATCGGTATAGTCTCAAATCGGCATAAAGAAATATTAGTTGTTATTTTAAATGAATCTTTTAGATGGACAGTGTCGTATAAGTATCATAGATTATGCCTTAAATATATTAAGGCAAACTTAAACAGTCGATTCCATGATGTGGTATTTTTGAGTTATTTCCATCAAACTGCAAAGCAAAACTAACCCTGAAAGTTTCGTCGAAGCATGCAACATAGAGAAAATGTGGCCCAATTGCTTCTAATACCTTAAACAATATCCACTTGATGGTTTGAGTAAATGATTGCTAGCACATGATATAGATGGTTGTAGGTATGGAATAATGAATACAAATCTATCTGAGAGTTTCAATAAGATTTTAAGAAGGGCCCATTCATTGCTAGTTATAGTTAGCACTCATCCGTCTTTTCTTCAAATGCTAGTCAAAATGGTTCAGTGTTAGATATGGGATAGCAGCATGAAGGAGGGAGGCTGGTAAGGCTTTTACTGATAAGATTATACGTAAATTAAATGGACCCTGGCTAAAGTCTAGGGAGCATGGTGTGGTTAAATATAATAACCAACCGGATTTGTATGAGATTAAGTTAAGACATAGATATTACAGACTTGATGAACTTGATTATACACAGACAGATGACTTAGGAGTGTGCACATGCATATATCAGAAGTGGCAATTACTACACTATCTGTGCTCTCATTTGTTTATTTTATGTACCAATGAGAACTTATATTGGAAGCACTTCATCGATGACAGTTACACTATTGGACATTATGAGCAGTCCTATGCATATACCTTCTACCCCTCAGAGAGTCTTGTTATTGGCATGAATGGACTACACCTAGACTCATACTATATCCATCTAAAAGATGATATGGAAAGGGACGTCCACAATCAAGAAGGATCCAAAATGATATGGATATAATGGAGAGCCAAAATATCATATAATGTGAATAGGGTAAGGAGATGGGGCGCATAACTGGCATAGATGCTCCCAACAGCACTGATTTATCATTTTTGTGCATATAACATCCATACTATCTTTCTATATGCTTTTATTCTTTTGAACTATTTTGGTAATATACTCATATGGTGTAAACTCTTGACAAAATTTGTGAAGTTACCTTGTTGTTGATGTTGGTCATTATCTTAAATTTAACATCTTTGATATGATTTATCATCTATCATTTATTATTGATAATGTAATCAATTATTATCAAATTAGAGGAATTTACTATCATTTATATGTTAAATTTGTGAAATAATATATTTTACAGTAGATACGACATGGCTGGTTTAGACTCTGATGTGCACTCGGGGCTGATGGATCCTACTATGTTGTATTCTTGACCCAACACCATAATGACCATATATATTTTGGAGAGGACATGGGGCCCGTATGTTGTAGGCACAGAAGGTCTACGGCGATGTGCATCTAGCGGCTACATGAGTGGATCGTGTAGTATCTTCACATATCAGATTTTTATGGATTATATAAAGTATGCGACATACAGCTTGACTGGACCCTCATCACAGTCATGGTAGAGCGATGGCATCACTAGACTCATACTTTTCATCTGTGTGTTAGCAAGGTGATGATCACATTGCAAGATGTTGCCATTCTCCTCAAGTTATGGGTATGTAGGCCTGCCATCAATGGTACTACATAGATCATTTGGTCAAATCTCTGTGAGGAGTTATTTGGGATTACACCACCAAAAATGATGTTGTCGGGATCTTCATTGAGATTTCACTAGCTTCGTGGCACTTTCCACCACTAACCAAATGATGCAGATGATGAGACTGTACGGAGGCATGCTTGAGCATTCATTCTATATCTTATTGGTGGACATCTATTCATCGATAAGTCTGAATCCCATATGTAGTTGTTGTACTTACTACAGCTACATGATCTTCACATATGTGGATAGTTGAGTTGGGGTAGTTCTACTTTAGCATTCCTATATCATGAGCTCTATAGGATCACTAGGCCAGATGCGCATGAGATAGCTGGGCCATTGGAGTTGCTATAGCTTTGGATATGGAAGCATTTATTTTGTTGGATGGCCAGATAGGATGCTCCATAGGTTAGTAGCCCACCAGCCGGTGCCAAGAGATGGTGCAGTAGGAGATGGCCTATTGGATGATGTTGGTATTGAGGGCCCTTTCGGCGGGATACTGCACAAGTAGGCTAATCCATTGGGATGCAGCATGTAACTAGTAGCACTAATTTATTATGATAAATAACTTTTTATTTTAACAAAATAATAAATTGACTTTATTTTGGATAGATGGAGGACTTGATTAACTGGTGCTAGCAATCCAGTGCCACACATAATCATATATTATATGGATCAGCTTGACTAGCAGTATGAAAATCAATTAGTGTGGGTGCTTTACACACTAGAGATATTGTCAACATTGCTTGAGGTATGTCGATCAGATCATCATATATGAAGGACACACGCACCTCTCATTTGCTTCAACATCATGGAGATATACTATCTGAAACACGTGATGTGACAGTTTGGCATCCATCAGGACATTCTCCCACCATGCGATACTCGAGACAGTCTCCAAACTCTAGGTCAATGAGGGTGGCATCAGCATGATTGGATTCGAGAGCACTGAGAGCATGTCGATGCATGGGAGCAGTGGGAGGATATGATTGTGGTTGGTCCAGCTATACCCCTCACAATGCATTATTATGATCTATATTTAGAGCGTTATAAGAGCATCACTAGGCGATTTATCTCACCATTAAGGATTGAGCAGCCTAAGATGAGATTCTTTCTATAGGGCAATGTGATGGATATTATGGTAAGTATATTTTATTTTTTATCTCATTTTGTTATATCATTCCTATTATACTTATGAATAACTTCTGTTTTTTCTTTAATACTAATAATTTCAGAGGATCACGTCTCTATATCACCGGGCAAAGAGTGGCTTCTACTTGTTCACTGTTGGGTGCAAGGATCAAACACTTGTCGATGTTATGGATGGCCTTGTCAATACTATGCAAGTTGTCTCTGAGGATAGATGACTTCATATTGCACCATCGATGGATGATCCAAGTACCTCATTATATGCCAAGCACACCTCATTTTTTGGCTTCTCGGACTTCGACCTCCTCGTAGATGAGCTTGGAGATATATCATACTGATCTGATGGGCAGCACATCGATCATACATATGGGAGGGTTAGAGACAAGGATAGACTGAGAGTTTTTAGAGCCAGATATCAGGCATATGTTGATAGGCCATGCATGATAGCACCTTCCCCTCCATCGATCGATACCATGCCTGAGCCATCGCATTGCTAATTGAGGTGACATGCATCTACAAGAGATGGACATAGAGGAGGCTACAATATCTTAGTATATACACCTCTCGATGGTTATACTGGTTGTATATTTTTTTTTAAAATTTTTGTAACAAATTTTGTAATGATCAACTATTAGTTTATATTATGTTGAAAGCAATGTTACAAATATTTTTAACATGATCTCACATTATAGCACAACATAAAACATTAACTTCTCAACATCTGCATATAAGTCATGGTGGTTTGAAATATGAAGACTATGATGATGTAAGGTACCTCTACATGAAAAACAACCCCATGCAACTTGCCATGTAAATAAAGCAATCTTAGGATGAACACCTAACCTTCACACTTGATTGATTTGATAGTAAGGTGAAGGTCTGGGTAAGAAAAGCTTATAAAATCTTACAAGAAGCATTGAGCATCAGCGCAAAAGACAAACAACATCCCAACCTATCCATATAATTGCCTCTTGGGGTTGAAATAGAGAGAATTCTATCAACCAATGCTTTTGCAAAAAGTTGATAATCTAAGAGTTGAGTCCATTTTCTCTCACCAACCATAAAAAATCCTTCACCATTAGGCCTTATGAGATCAATATTCACATTAGAGAGCCATTAGGAGGACAAATTGGAGAAGACCATGAATCATATTTCACCCTCATAAATGAACTCTAACCGAACAAATTGGAGAGTTTTCACAATACTCTCACCACATGCTTGACCAATGGAGCATCATCTGTCGAAACTAATGGAGCAAGTATCTGATCCTCCATCTTGGATGGGTTAGCATGTACATTATCAAGATATCAAATGCACCCTCTTTAAAGTATCAAGAATTTTTAAAAATGAATAATGCCATGCAACTCTTGTTATATATACAAGAATAATTCTCTATTCATGCAGCATAAGGTGTTTAGAAGAACTCAAGAATTTGTTGCCAAACTCAGTTGATCAATTAATTATAAAGTTGCCAAATGAATGATTATGAATATGATGTACTTTTCACGTGCATATAATGCATGCCAAAGCATTTTCTTTTAAAAATTTTATGATATATAAGGTATATGAGTGGATGGCAATGGGAAATAAATTGAGATCTTACTTTATCTCAATCAAAATGGTAGGTGAGAAAATTTTGGAAACATAGGGATTGCCCTCAGTATGTGAATCCTTGTAGCTAAGGAGGGGCACAAAGGTAGTATCAAAGTCATCCTATGCTAGGGTGACTTAGAGAGCCACTCTTCTATTGAATGACTTATAGAGCCATCTCTTGATAGGGCTACTTATATAGTTATCTTATTATAGGATGGCTCTCTAAGTCAACATTGCCCTGAGCAAAGTTGGCGGAGAGGAGGGTGACTCAGCATAGAAAGTCGCCCTACTATAGGGCGACTTTGTTTCAGATAGTACTTCCATAAATAGTTTGAAAACAACATTATTTTGATTATTATTTTTTAAAATAATATTATTTTTTTAAAAAAACCCCAAATTGAAAGAAGGCAAAATTTATAAAGAATGTTGTTTTGAGAAAATATTTTTTTAAAAATAATTCAAGGTTAATTATCACCCTACTACTGGGAATGGGATTACCATATGGTGGACTAAAGCAGTTTACCTCACTATTTACAGCGTGTACCACCCATGCATGGATGGTGATGCTAGCCATAGGCCCTGAATGCATGATGCACGCGAGTTGTATTGTTCACACATGGTAATGCTCGCCAATGATGGTAGGCTAAACCCATTCCATACTACTCTCACATTGATATACATGAAAGAGAAGTCCAATCTCTTAAGATATTTTGATCTTTCATCATCTCATCCTTCTAACTACAGTGTCTCATATATGCGGCATGCCTATATTATACAAACATACATATGTACCTGAATTATACATTTTAACATCTTAAAAAAAAGTTAATGGATAAAAATCAATAGCACAAACCATCCAAATTCATTAACCTATTCATTGAACATCATCTACATTGTGAAAAATACTTAGAAACTAAAATGCACCTGTTTTGATGATTTTAATCTAACCATCAAGTAGATACCAAAATGGTTGATCTTAATTGTAGACATTATATTTTACCATGATGTAATAATCAAAATATTTTGAAATTAGATGTACTAATTTTTTTAATATCTGTAGATCATGTTTCATAATATTTTTTTCAATTTATATGCCCCTTCTCTTATTTTACCACCCCAATGCAATTAACACTATTCATTTTTTACTGAATTGATGTATATATTAAGATACCACCAAAATATATAAATTTTAGCTTCAAGGCATATTTTATGGTATAGATTTTCAATGGTTTGTATCTTTAATTTGAATGGCTTATTATTAATTTTGAAATCATCGATTCCTTTTTTAAGAGGCTGATATAAAGTGTGTAGTTAACTTATGCTAGTGTGTGTTAATTTTAACTTCGAGGCATCTTTAGAGTCTAGACTTTGTGTGGGCTCGTATGTGAATTTTAGTTTTGAGGCATTTTTACAGAGCAGGTTTTCAATAATTTGGATTTTTTAAAGATTTTTAATAGTTTGGATCTTTAGTTTGAATGGCTTATTATTAACTTTAAAATTATTGATTCCTTTTTTAAAAGGTAGAATTAACTCATATGTGAGTGCATGCATATCAGGGGATCACTTCTTGGACTAGTAGTATGTGGATCGCGAATGCCCGAAAGGACAATGGGAGATGTTCCTTATGATTTTAATAATTTTAATAGCTAACCGGCTAATTGATCTACACCACATTCAAGTTATATCTTTCACACGAAAGAATGAATTCATTCTTCTTTCATGACATCAATCAATGGATTATATCTCATATAGATTTTTTTATTTCTATACACTTATATATATATATATATATATATATATATATATATCGAAGTGGATATTATATAATTCAATAGTTGACCTCGTGAAAGAAGGTGAGCCTTTTATCTGAGAAACAACCCAAATCCATCTACGCCAGCCTACAAGGCTTTGCACTTTTTAATAGTTTTCAAACTTGCTTTTCCATGAGTTTGATTTGGATTCTTGTGTCCAATCCAAACCAATAGAAAAAATAATAAAATAAATAAAAAAATGACTCGTACTACTCTAGTTTTGCACTTGCTCCATACACTGAGATGCAAGAATATCACGGTTGCTACCCAATAGTTTATTTTAAGCACATCATCACGTTGACCTCAACCTTTAGAAAAAAATGTTGTCATCATTTTGCCTTGATAGATCCTTTTAGATTTGACCCTTGTGAAAGTTTGCTTAAATTTTTGTTGGTGGGAAGCTTCATTTAAGATGGATCAAAATAAAGAAAAAAGGGCAAAACCAAGACCAGACAAGAAATGGTTGCTGAATTTGATCATCCAATAAGGGATGAATATAGCACACCATCCAGTGCATTGCCCAACCAAAATCTCACCCCTTCTGTCATGGGAGGATGGCCTGGTTCGAGCCAAATCAACATCAAGAATGCTCATATTGCTGGTTATTACACTCATGGATGGTGTTTATTTGGGATGTTTGTATGATGATAGGGTTGCCTTTGTTAGAAAATGTGTCCTAAAGCCAATCATCTAAGTTGTAGATGATTGAAATTAGTATATAAATTATTAAATAATAATCATTATTTGGCTTATTCATCATAAAAGTACTATTTTTCTTAAATGAATCCCTAAGTTATGATGAAGTTCTTAAAACTATAATTAATTGATAAAGAAAAATTTATCAGATGGTTCTTAAATTATTTTACGATCAAATGATAGGTTGTTAATTAGGACGATAACCTATTGAGTATAGATCACTGTATATCATATGCATTTGGTTGTCCTCATAACCATTCTGCACTGAATGTGACCAATGTAGCACTCTACTATCAAAAGTAGCTAGCTAAGGTCAATCGATATAAGTGTTCCTCCGACCTAAGATTACCATGATGACTTATAAGTAACTCACTATACTTTAGTACAAAATTACCTGTATTTCTAATTTAGGATTGAAAGATTGTTGGGTACAGTTAAGTACTTATAAGTCAGTATATGAGTCAAGATGGGATTGACTACTTCTAATTAACTTCAGAAAGTGAATGTCTTGCTGTGTTTCAATTTAGCAAAATCTAGGCTTGGATAATCCTCGAGAGGAGTCACAGAATTTGCAAAATTTTGAGACACAATATGGATGACTTGTATGAGTGCTGACAGCTAACTTAAAATCATCTTAAGCATTATTGATCAAAGGGATGAATTATACGATAACCATAGGCCAAGGTTTTAAGAATATTGCTTTGCATACATTCAACCTATTCGAACATCGGGTATAATTTCTAGATGATCATTTGATTGATATAAAAATTAATTCCTATGCTACTGGCTTAGGTTCAAATCTATGGGGTTACATGTATAAGAGGTTACCACCTGATTGGATGGTTGATCGATGATTGAGAATCGTTCAGTGATCGAATCATCAATACGATTGATGATCAATCAAGTGCAAATTTTGCAGGAGGATTGATTAGTAATTGGATTGCTAATTGACTCAATTTGATTGAGCAATTGGACTGAAATTAAGTCTAATTGAATTAGATTCAATTAAAATTAGTTTGGACTTGATTGGGTCAAGTCCAATTAGTTTATTAGATAAGCTAATTACAAGGAAGAACAAGTCCTTGTTCAATTAGAACCTGAGTGCACCTAATTTCTAATTTGATTAAAAATTAAATTTGATTTAATCTAATTTAATTAGGCTTCTAGTTGGACTATGATTATCTTTAATTAGGTTGCATTAATTTTGGTTTAAATGGGATTTAAATTAGATTTGACCTAGTCTAAATAGGAGAGTCTTAGTTGGATTGAACTCCTCCTAATCCCTTACACCTAAGAAGAAGCCCACACCATACTTTTCTCTGCCCTTCCTTTGGTGTTTACGTGAATTATTCCTCACCTAAGAAAGGTCTCCATGCCCCAATACCTGATGTTTTTGGAATTTATTTTGATTTGGTCAAAACATAGAAAGTGGTTATGCCTTGATCGAGTTTTTGAAATCGAAAACTCATCCCTTCATGCACCATATTTTTCCCATGCCAAAAAATTTTTTGTTTGCCCCTTTATTCTTTCTTTCATGCATGGGATTATAGTCTCTCATGCCTATTTTTTAGGGAGGAGGCATCCAATCAGATGCCTCCTAAAAATCCTCCTAAAACTTCTCCCTAGAATCCTTCTATGACTAGGTTTGACCTAGTCTTCCTATTCTAGAGATGCAACACATTTTAAGGAGTTTGGGCATGAGAAATGACCAAGATTTCTATGCAAAAGAGAGAGAGAAATGGGAAGAGGGTGTGGAGGATGGGTGCTCCAATGTACTAGGCATGGTCTCTTCTTTTGGACAACCTAGTCTTATGTCTTGTTGAGAGAAAGAGAAGAGAAGAATGTCTTCTCTTAGGATTTCTCTCAAAGTTTTTTCTTCTTTACTTTTATGAGATTTTTCTATGAGAAAAATCAGAGAGAAAGAGAGCCATAGAGCATGAAAAAATTCTAGCAGAGAAGGTCTCCTCTTGTCTAGGCGTGGAGATCTGTTTAGGACATCAATGGTTGATGTCTTGAAAAAAAAGATAGGTCTTCTCTTGATGATTTACCAAAGCCTTTTGTTTTCTTCCTTTTGGGAGATCCAAGGATTGAACTTCTTCCTCAATCCTCCTCCTTATCTTTATCTCTTGGAGTGTCCAAGAAATCTAAAGAACTTTTTTTTATAGATCGACCATTAGGAGAGATCTGTGAGAAGCTAGCACTTCGAGCGGATCTTTATTTCACAAACCTCTGATCTGCATAGCGATCTTGTGTAGGCTATTTATAGAGGCCAGACATGCTGTGCAGCTCCAAACAATAAGGATAATGGTGGTTTTCAGCTACAATGTTCTCGACCTATGCAAAGGTATGAGATCTAATCTCTTATCTGATCTAGATGCGATCTAGGATTTCTAGAATAGTTCTAGATCTAGGATATTGTTATGATCAATACCAATATGATTTATTTTATAGATTTATTCATACATCATGATATGTTATAGATCCTAGATGAAGGATTTATTGATTAGATCACATGCATATATAAATAGGTTAAATAGTTTAATCTATATCTTCTGTAGCATCTAGTTTCGAAAAAGTTTTGAAATGTATTCAAGAAACCCTGCATATTTTTCCAACAACCTTAGAAAAAACTAGCAATATTTTGTGAGTCATACTAAACTAACATCTTCTTTTTACTTTATCTCATTTTGTACTAACTTCATTTGGTAGAGGATATCAACCATTTGATGCCTCATGTTTTGGAGGATGGCATTTTTAGTCCCACATCGATTGTAAGTCAAGAGGTAGTATGACTTATGTAGATTGGAACCTTATCTCCTACGTAAGGTACCTTTTAAAAGATAAAACCATGAAGCCCCATGCCATAGGCCAGAGGCCAAAATGGACAATACCTCATATATGCGGGTGTAGAGCCAATCCAACTATCCAAAGCCATCCGACCCCTTGACTGCGACTGCAACAACTCTTGTGAAAAATTTTTTGTTTCTTCAATCGTTCCAATATAAAACTTGGATCCATCCTAATCTGGCAGTCTAACCCCATCCACTCCAACCAAATCCCACTAAATTGGTTGAAGCCAATTGCAACATATCATGCCTAATTATATTTGATCATTCTTGATGATTCCTAATCCCAATCATAGCCACCCAAATTTGACATAATCCTACCCAATCCGACCTAAACACAACCTTTTATTATTGCCTTCTATACTTGATTGCATCCAATCAAACCCAATCTTACCTAATCATGTCTAGTCTTACCTAATTGTAGTGATCAAACCCACTTTGACCCAATCGCACACCATCTTACTTATCCCAAACTAATCTTATTCACCCTTACTTCAACCTAACCCAGTTAATTAGTCCAAAATCCTCTACTCGTTTGCTAAATTAAGCCTATCTTGGTGTCATGCCTTCGATCCGAGATCACAAGGCAGGAATCATGGCAACTATCGCATACTTATGATGAATACCCCTTACAAGCATGCAAGGCATTTCAACATGATATCAAAAGCATCACAGTAGAGATAGCTCAAAATCAAAATTAATTCAATTAACAAATCCAATTGAAAAATAAAATTCAAAAGTCTTACATCCATTGAATCTAAAATAATAGACCTATAAAATATAATGATAAATCTAAATCTAAATTATATTGACACTATCAAATCTCACTCCCAAAATAGTACTTGCATCCACAACTATGCATTTGATTCTAAAAAAGAAAGAGTAACGAGCTTGAAAGCCCAGTAAGCAATGAATATCTTGACTAGATAATTCATGTAATAATATAAAATGCAATAATCAAAATACAGTAGTCATTAATCAGTTTACAAACATCTAGTGAGCTCTCTCCATACTACTATGAAGAGTCACATCCCCCTGGCAAAGGCGATCGTGAGGCAAGTTGTCATGGAAGAAGTTTACAGAAATCCAAGGATCGCGGCCTCTCTTCTTCGCATTCACTTTCATGATTGTTTCGTTCTGGTTTTAACTCCACCGACAATCTTAACTTCTATCTTTTTGTCTCACTAGCAAGCAAAATGGTAACAAGGAATTGCTGTTGCAAGGATGCGATGCTTTGGCTCTTTTAGATGATGCAGGTGATATAGTTAGTGAAAAAAATGCTGTGCCAAACCTGAATTCTCAGCGAGGTTTCAATGTGATCGACTGAGTCAAGGCTGTGTTGGAGGCGGCTTAACCGCTAACTGTCTCATGTGCTGACATTCTTGCCATTGTAGCTCGAGACTCTGTCCATTTAGTAAGTCCTTAGATACCATATATTTGTTGATAGGGTTTATAGTCACACATGAAGAATTACTGGCAGAAGAGCTCTGCCACATGCCTTCATCATGTAAGAATTGGACCATAAAGTACCACATAACTGTGAAACATTAGATTAGATATGGGACAGATACAAGGAGATTTGAAGATATCATCCGGTGAGACAAAGACAACAGAATTGGTTAACTTCCACTAACTGTCATCCAGGAAATTATGCTATTTCTCTATGTTATGTGGTCTTACATTATCCATTCTGCATTCAGTGATAAGGAGTTTTGGAATGCTTGGAGTATCAGAATATTGATCACCTGCGAAGTAGACTGGACTCTAGAAATTTGAAGAACCAGTTGAAGTGTAACATAAAATTACTAGAACTTTTCTTTTCAACAAGTAGATCTAGATGAAAAAGTTGAATGCCACCAACAATCTAGTTCCTAGTTTTGTCATTATTTAGTTCTAGCATCATAACATTATCAACCACTATATATTACTTCAGGCAATAATTTGCTGTCTTAAAATACTATATTTTTAGCACAATATTGATTGAATCTTAACCCTTTTTAAAAATTTCTAGACTGAATATAAACACCAAAGAGCATCGAACATAAGCTTGTGTGTGTAGACATGAGTTTTTGTTATTGCTCTATCTCTTTGAATTTTACAGAGAGGTGGTCCGAGTTGGGAAATATACTTGGGGAGAAAGGACTCTCTGAAAGCAAGCCTTACTACTGCGAACCAAATGATACCTTGCGTCAAACTTCGCACTTGATCTGCTCATTTCCAACTTTCAAGCTCAGGGGCTTGACATAGTAGACTTGGTTACTCTCTCAGGTACTAACATGTTTCACCCTCTCGTTCCGTATTACATTAATCATTCCAAAGTAATAAAAACTAGAGCACTTTCGAAAAGATCGAGAGGTACTAACAAAAACTATTAAATTCCCTGAAACATTTAACATCCATGAAACATTAAGAAAAACCTCTTAAACTACATGGTTTAGAATTAATTAGCCTTGTTCCAATTTGTTATTATAGGCAGCCATACCATTGGAAGGTCAAGGTGTACAAGTTTCAAACAGAGGTTGTATACTCCACAAATATATCTAGAACTGGACCACCACCACAGGTATTCAGTCTTCTTTAGCACCCTGAGGTCCATGTGCCCAGCATCAGGGAGGGACAATGCTTTGGTTTCCCTTGACTTAAAGACTTCGAGGAGGTTCGATAACCTGTATTTCTTCAACCTCCTCCGAGGAAATGGATTGAGCTAGTTTCTGAAGACCCAGATGGTGAAGTGCTAAGTCTAGTATGGGCCTATGCATCTAATCAAGAACTATGTTTCAAACACTTCGCAAAGTCAATGATCAAGATGGGGAACATAGATGTACTCACCGGAGATAAGGGGGAAGTCCGGCATAACTGTCGATATGTGAACAAATATTACCATTGAGCAGGAGATTAAGCAATACCAAATTCCTATCAGTAAATGACTGTTGTTTTGATTTTTATATGTACTACAAAGGTTGTTATTAACCTTGTCATTGCAATGGATTTTGTGGTCTACCGAAATGAAACATGTTGAGCTGGTTCGTGTTATATATGACTAATGATTGTTATATGAAATATGGAAAGCTATGATTTTTCCAACTGATTAAAGAATAGTTCCTATAGGTCATTGTAATTTGATATATTCTCTCTTAACTTTGCACTTCTTTGTTTCTTCTGTTATATGCAAGGGTATTCATTAAGGACTCAGGATCCTCTCTAGTTCCCGATAGAACTTTTCACTGCACATTGAGGGCCTCACAGGCTTCAAGACCAGCAGTGGCAACATCCTGTAACCAAGATGAATATATCTTTAACTACAATGTCCCTCTTCAAACTTAAAAGGTCTTTAATTCATTTTTATCACTGGATAAGAGATAGAAATCCTACCTTTTTGGATTGCTAATTTCTATAATTTTCTTAAAATTTGAAAAAGACTAATATCATCCATCAAAGAGATTTAATTTTGTGAAAACTTTCAAAACATATTCATCCTTTTCTACATTTTTCAAAACATCTAACACAACAATTCCCCCTACAAATGTTTTCTCTTCTTGATATGATGGATCTTGTTAGCCATTGAGATGAGCCCCTGTACTTCTTAGGTCCTCCTCCAGAAGAGTGTAAGGAATAGGCTGAGGGTGTTATGCACCTGGAAAGCTAGCTCCTAAAATCACGTGCAATGTTGAATCTTTTCTAAATAAATCTTTTAACAATCTTATATACTTTAATTTATTTTTTATTTAATTTTGTTAGTTAAACTTTGAAGTATAACTTATTACAATAATTTTATTTTAACACTACTCCAAATTACAATAATTTTTTGCATGCAGCACCACCTATAATATATCAATTGCATACAGAGAGTTGGAGACTCATCAAGAACAATCTTAATTCAATTTTTTTAAAAAAATATGACCATTTAGTCAAGTTTCTTTCCATGCCTCAATCAAACTTAATTAGGCTTATGTTCTAGTTTCTAATGTTTGCCATGAGCAAGGTAAACGCCAACACCCCAACTATATTTCTGAAAATTCAGAACAATGAAGCCAAACATTCATAACAATTAAAACATTCATATCAATTAGAGCATTCATAATAACATTATGGTAAGTAGAGATTCATCCAGTATATTGATTTAATACTTTCCAAATGTATCAGCTGATAAGATGTGGCCAGCATGAATAATAAGGAGGTTTCCAATAATTAGCACAAAAATGTCACATAAAGTAATATTTTCATAAATATTAGTCTGAACAAGATTTTTTTCTTTTTTTTTTTACTTTCCAAGGTAAAAATCTTCTTTCTTTTACTTTTTCAAATAAAAAAGGAATTATGATGTAAGAATAAAAAGAAGATCCTCAAAAACAAAAGCATCCAAAAGATTGGACTTAATTATTTGGTAAGGAAAACAACAAGTAATTAGGAAAAGTGCTAGAAGTTTTGTTTCTTAAATAAAAGTTCATTAGATGTCAAAAATAAAACCTTATACATTTTAAGGAATGAAACATAAGACAATATCTCAAAATAATTTGAACCATGAAGGAAACAAACAAAAAAAAGTTTGGTTTGAACAATCGAAATGATGAGAGGCGATCAGAACCTGTCGGGATTTCATGACTACATCACTTGCAATCATCAAGTGGATTGATAGACCATGAATTTCCTCATCACTTCAGACCCCCAAGATCAAATTGTTAAATGGAAAAATTCAACCTTTATTGTTGGATTCGATTTAAATGACTAGGATGATAAATGATGCATCAAGGAAAAAAAAATAAAAAAAGGATAAATAAAAAAAATTAATGATAGAAGATTATATTAGTATGTGAAAGGAATGAAATAGTATGCGAAGGGAATGAAATCGCTCAAAACTTCTTCAAGTGTTGTGTTTCCCTCATCAATGGATATAATCCATCTCTATAACACAATTTAAGAACTCTTCATCGCTTGAAGAATAGAACTAGAGAGAGAGAGATTTCGTAGATGCGATGGTGATGGGGGAGGGGAGTGGGGGTTGGTTGGGTTTATAAGGAGAGAAAGTAGATGGAGGAGGGCAAAACCCTAATTCCTAAGTCTTATTTAATCCTAACCGTCAAATTTACTGATAGGTGGTCTAAGAGCGAACAAAATGGACTGGGCTATTTCCTACCAAAAACAAGGCCGGGATTGGTTACAAAGGGTTTTGATTGACTCAACGATCAATTGTTAAACTTGAAAATTCTTTGCTCACCACAGGCGGTGAGTGCAAACCCATGGTGATTGGCTCACGCATGGGCTTGAAAGGAAAAAAAGCATGGCATCCAAAATTTTTTTCTTTTCAGGCCCATGCTTGAGCCAATCACTGTGGACGGTGAGCACAGAAGCTCACCGCCCGTAGTGAGCAAAGTATTTTCCTTGTTAAACTAATGCCGCGCTCACCATCCACGGTGAGCAAAGTATTTTCCTTATTAAACTAATGCAATGGAACAAAGTTTAAGTATTTTCCTTTAATTTTATTTTTTATTTAATTTTGTTAGTTAAAGTTTGAAGTATAACTTATGGAACAAATTTGCACCTCATTGTTTCATATGTCACCAACCATCAACATCACCAAACCACAATTTAGTCAAGGAAAAAGCTTCACAGCACTACTCCAAATTACAATAATTTTTTGCATAAAGCACCACCTATAATATATCAATTGCATGCAAAGAGTTGGAGACTCGTCTAGAACAATCTTATTTCAATTTTTTTAAAAAAAATATTACCATTTAGTCAAGTTTCTTTCCATGCCTCAATCAAACTTAGTCAGGCTTATGTTCTAGTTTCTAATGTTTGCTAGAAGCAAGGTAAACACCAACATCCCAACCATATTTCTGGGAATTTAGAACAATGAAGCCAAACATTCATAGCAATTAAAACATTCATATCAATTAGAGCATTCATAATAACATTATGGTAAGTAGAGATTCATCTAGTATATTGATTTAATAGTCTTCAAATATATCAGCTGATAAGATATGGCTAGCATGAATAATGAGGAGGTTTCCAACAATTAGCACTCAAATGACACATAAAGTAATATTTTCATAAATATTAGTTTAAACTAGATTTTTTGTTTTTTTTAAACTTTCCAAGGTAAAACTCTTCTTTCTTTTACCTTTTCAAATAAAAAAGAAATTATGATGTAAGAATAAAAAGAAGATCCTCAAAAACAAAAGCACCCAAAAGATTGGACATAATAATTTGGTAAGGAAAACAACAAGTAATTAGGAAAAGTGCTAGAAGTTTTGTTTCTTAAATAAAAGTTCATTAGATGTCAAAAATAAAACCTTATACATTTTAAGGTATGAAACATAAGACAATATCTCAAAATAATTTACAATGTGGAGGAAAAAAAAAGTTTGGTTTGAACAGTCGATATGATGAGGGGCGATCAGAACCTATCAGGATTTCATGACTACATCACTTGCAATCATCAGTAGTGGATTGAGAGACCATGAATTTTCTCATCACCTCGGACCCCCAAGATCAAATTGTTAAAGGAAGAAATTCAACCTTTATTGTTGGATTTGATTTAAAAGACTAAGATGATAAACGAAGCATCAAGGAGAAAAAAAAACAAAAGAGGACAAATAAAATAAATTAATGATAGAAGATTATATTAGTATGCAAAAGGAAAGAAATTGCTCAGAACTTCCTAGAGGGTTGTGTTTCCACCATCAATGGATATAATCCATCTCTGTAACACAATATAAGAACTCTTCATCACTTGAAGAATAGAACTAGAGAGAGAGAGAGAGATTTCATAGATGCGATGGTGACTAGGGGAGGGGAGTGGGGGTTGGTTGGGTTTATAAGGAGAGAGAGTAGGCGGAGGAGGGTGAAACCCTAATTCCTAACCCTTATTTAATCCTGACGGTCAAATTTACTGATAGGTGGTTTGAGAGCCAACGAAATGGGCTGGCCTATTTCCTACAAAACCAAGGCCAAGATTGGCTACAAAGGGTTTTAACTGACCGAATGATCAATTGTTAAACTAGGAAATTCTTTGCTCACCATGGGCGGTGAGCTTCCATGCTCATCGCCCATGGTGATTGGCTCATGCAAGGGCCCGGAAGAGAAAAAAGCATGGCATCTGAAAATTTTTTTTTTTTTTTCGGGCCCATGCTTGAGCCAATCATCATGGGCGGTGAGCGCTGAAGCTCATCGCCCGCAGTGAGCAAAGTATTTTCCTTGTTAAACTAATGCAATGGGCTAGTCTATTTCCTACCCAAAAAAAGGGCTGGGATTGGGGTATAAAGGTTTTTAATTGACTCAACGATCAATTGTTATCTTATCAACTAATAAGTCATACTATGGATTTAGTATAGCATTTTTCTAAATCTAGAGAAGCCTAGCTAAGACTGCCACCACCATCAACTTCACAATCAAACATCATCCAAATAACTACCATATAAGTTTTGTATTTTGAGTTTAAAAAAAAATTTTATTTTCATGAAAATTGAAAACAAAAAACCAAAATCCGAATCGGTGCCAAATGCAATCTAAGTTAGCACGTCTAGGATGGTTATGTACCAGTACGCAAGCAACTTGGCAAAAGCCAACAATTGTATTTTCATAATAAGTCCATAACCAAGCACAAAATAACCTAAATTTTAATGTAGAGCCTATAAATATAGGTCAAAATATTCTCAAATTACTAATGTACCAAATCCATACTAACATAACCAATGCACAATGTACTTTTGGTTGAAAAATTATAGTTTGGTTAGATTTGGGTGTAGAATGCATTCTCTGGCTTAGGATAGAGATGGATGTTATATTGGTGGATTTGGATGTGAATTGGTGCCTCATCTTATTATACCAATCTAAGTTATATATTTAATATTCTATTAAAAATTATATTTTATAACTAATTAATAGTTGTTATCTAAAAACTATGTGCATCAATTATACATTGATTCAAGCTTCAGCTAAGCTCTGAAGGTCAAATGCTTTATGTGTTGGGAATTGTGTTCCAAAGTCAATCGTCAGCCTATTGATGGTTGAGATATTATAATTGATTAATAAAAAATATTTTGGCATCTTTTTTTATCATAAGTTTATATCTTCTAATGAACTTCATTGTTGTGATGAAGTTCTTAGGACTATTTAGTTTCAATAAAGAAAGGATTTATCGATTAGTCCTTAAATTTATTTACGATCAAATGATAGGCTGTTAATTAGGATGGCAGCATCTATGGAGCATAGATCGCTATATGCCATATAGGTTGGTTGTCCTCTTAACCAAGGTGTATGGAGATACTGGTATGGACATACAGGTGAGATGTATGGATACATCATCATTGAACGTAACCAACTTTAGAGCATTATGCTGTCGAGAATGTCTCTGATGGGATACAGGTATAAGTATCCCTTAGACCTGAGATCACCTCAGTGACTTGCAAGCAACTCACTGTGCTTTGGTATCGGACTAACTGAATTTCTAATTCAGCAATGAAAGGCTTCTGGGTACAGTCAAGTACTTATGAAGTCAGAGTGTGATTAAGATGGAATTGACTACTTCAAGAGTTGGAGAAGAATGTATCACTATATTTCAATATAGCAAAACCTTGGCCAAGATAATCCATCAGATGAATTTGGTATTTTGAAATACAATATGGACAACCTGATCAGAGTTGACAGTTGAACTCTGATATGTTCTATGAGCATTATGGTCAAGAGAATGAATTATATGGAAACTATATCCGCATGTGAAGGAAAATCTTGATTTCCCAGACTAGGTTCGTTTAGATCTGATCAGATCAAAAGATATATTTCAAAAAAAATTTTCTTTGATTCAGATCAGATCTAAGATGTTTCAAATCTGATTATTATTATTTTAGAAATTAAAATAAAATTAGATAAATTAAATTAGTTTTAATTTATCTTGAAGTGGATAATCCTATTATTCATTGATGATCCTATAAGCAGCGAAAGATTCTGGATCAAGCCACGCAAGTGCCTGGCCTCTATCGGTATCCACTTGGGCTGGATTTGGAAATCTTCTTCTTCTCTATCACATCTCCAAAAATTAGATCTGAATCTGATCTGGAGGATCTTCAAAACTCTTTTTGAAGATCAGCAATTGTACTATGCAGCAGTGCAGCCTTCTAGCTTTTAGTCGCCTTTCTCTCATCTGGATCACACCAACCAAGATCCAAAACTCCTTTTGAACATGGAGAGGAGAGGGAGAAGGTGGGTTTGGCATGAAGGAAGAGGGGAGAGGCAGCCTTGGGGTGTGGGGTTTCAATTTCCAAACTTAATTTGAGTTGGGCGTAAGGTCTTATTTATAGACTGTCTGTGATCCAACTTCTCTTCTTCCCAACCAATTACAACTCTTTATGAAATCAGATCTAAATCTGATTGGTGGGAATAGAGTCCCCTAGATTCCTCCTTAGAGGATGCCTAAGACCAATCAAAGTTGGTTCTTAGGAGAACTCTAATTGAAATCCAAAAAAGAGATGGAGTCCCTGTCCAACAGAGACTCCTGGGTGCCTCCAACTTGGGCACACGCCAAGGGTGGCGTGCGCCCTCTTCCTTGCCAAAACTTGGCGTGTGCCCTCTTCCTTGCCAAGTTTTGGTAGGGAGACCAGCCTCCACCAGCTCTCCAATAGATGTGTGACACATGGACAGAAGTCAAAGTGTCAATGGTCAACATTTGACTAGTCAAAGATAGACTTTTGACCAAAGTCAAAGAACGAGAAATGGTAGGTGACCAAAAATGGTAGGTAATGTCTTACAAAATAAGACAACCTTTTCTGATTAGAACAACCTCCAGTCAGACCATATGAAGGCCTCTGATTGAGTACAAACTCCTTTGGCTCAGTCAGGACAACTTATTTATGATAGCAAAAGAAGAACGTTAGGTTCAATCGAGTGCTAGCACGATTTCCTTGAACCTAATTGAATCTCATTCAGATCAATTGAACTAGATCAGTTCAATTGATGATCACCAGATTCAAACCCTTATTTGTGTGACCCAGTTAGGTTCAGTTCTGTATGGTAATGGGATATGTCATGATCTCTATCATCGACATCATCGAAACTCCTTTCGATGGATCAGAACTCTTCTGATTCGAACAGCTAGAATGATCGATCATCTAAATCATTCTAATTGCTCCCAAAATCCACCAGTGACACCTAGCAGTATATGGTGGCAACCCATCAGAGCTGAATGCGAACCTCTTGGTGCAGCTACCTGTGTGATTAAGTTCTTCTATCTTGAGCCCCGATCAGATTAGGGTTAAGGTGAACTCGTCAAACCCTAGTTTCTGTCATATGATGTAATCATTCGATTCGAGTCCGATGTGAAAATCTAAATAGAAACTCTTTCTATTATTTCACTCTGCCATGGCCATGGGCTTCTGGACTTGATTCTCATGATCATCATAGGGCTGCTCCTCTACCACCGAGGTAGATAGATTCCATCTTGATGCAATCCAGTTCCTACAATGAACATGCTATAGCCAACATACACCTCAGGGTTCCATATGGCTAGGAGATCGAGTTAATGGTGTAGTCAAACTATAACACCCTCAAGGTGAACTATCGATGCACCTCAGGTCAAAGAACCAGACACACTACTGCAGCATCGAGTCAGTCATTGACGAGAAGGTAGACTCCCTAATGACTACTCGAGGTGGTCACGCTCAGTGCCCTCGTTCTCTAACGAGTACCTGTACTCTCGCTCCGGTGTCTCCACACCGTAGACTCAAGACTCATCTACTAAAGAGAAGCGATTGTACACCAACCTTTCGGATCAATCACCATCCTCGTGATGATCCTATGGTCGGGAGCATTTTATGAGTTAATAATGATTATTCATGTCTTAAATTTTCAACTCTTGAAAATATGAATTATCATTACCATTAACTCAAAGGATGTATCACAGACACTAAATACACATATGTGATAGAAAATAATCCATTTTATTGATTATAGTCAAAATTATAATTTTGCCCCTAGAAGTGTATTACAAGTGTCAGCCAATTCTGGCTTCTAGGGCACATATATCTAACAATCTTCCACTTGTCCTAAAGCCAATTGGCTACAAGTCTAAGTTCCATCTTCTCAAGGTGGGCTTCGATCTTTTATTTTCCCAATGACTTTGTAAGTGGGTCTGCCACATTATCTGGAGTTGACTCTCTTGACCTCGACATAACCCTTCTCAAGGTAATCGCGGATGAGTGGTATCGCCGCTCAATATGCTTGGATTTCTGGTGAGACCTTGGCTCCTTAGCAAGGGCTATGGCACCATTGTTGTTCGCAGTATAGAGGAATGGCATCTGATGGCATTACTCCAATTTCTGCAGCAAACTTCTTGTACCAGAATGCTTCCTTCGTAGCTTCTGATGCAACGATATATTCTGCTTCCATGGTGGAATCTGCTATCACCGTTTGCTTGGAACTCTTCTAGCTGACAGCTACCACCATTGCACACAAACAGACTCCAGATGTCGACTTTCGATCATCTATATCGGACATGAAATCCGAGTCTGTGTATCCCTGGACTTGGAGTTCTCCATTACCAAAGACCAACATCATATCCTTAGTTCTTCTCAAGTACTTAAGGATACATTTCATAGAAGTCCAGTGTTCTTCACCTGGATTTGACTGATATCTGCTTGTGACACTCACAGCATGGGCTATATCAGGTCGTGTACATAGCATGGCATACATGAGGCTTCCTATTGCAGAAGCATAAGGGATCTTGCTCATGCGTTCTATTTCCTCAGGTGTGCTAGGGCACATCTTCTTGGAAAGATGAATACCATGTCTGAAGGGTATTAATCCCCTCTTAGAGTTTTCCATACTAAACCTCTTTAGTACTTTCTCTATGTACATCTTCTGTGAAAGTCCTAGCATCCTATTCGGTCTATCTCTATAGACCTTAATTCCTAGAATAAAGGATGCTTCACCTAGGTCTTTCATGGAGAATTTCTTGGACAACCATAATTTGACTGTCATCATCATGGGAATATCATTCCCAATAAGGAGGATGTCATCCACGTACAATACGAGGAAGACAACAGCGCTCCCACTGACCTTTTTGAAAACACACGGTTCCTCTTCATTTTTGATGAAACCAAACATTTTGATCACATCATTGAAATGAGTGTTCCAGCTCCGAGATGCTTGCTTAAGTCCATATATGGACCTTTGCAGCTTGCAAACCTTGTGATCAGTATCACTGGATGTGAAACCTAGCGGCTGTTCCATATAGATATCTTCCTCAAGATATCCATTCTTAGATCTGAACCTAGGATTATTTGCGCATATTTTGTTTATTGAACCTACTTAATAAAAATTAAGATTATGAAATATTAATTAGATCTAAAATTAAGAATTTTAAATCTAAGATATATTCATAATACTGGGTTCAGGTTTAGGTAGCTCAATTAGGTCTAAGCGGTTGATCAAACCGAATCAAGAGTTGGTTAGATGGGATCAACAATGCTTAAATTGACCAGCCTAACAGGATTAAGTCTGGGTCAAGATCGAGTCACGATCAAGCAAGACCTAATTAGGCTCAGAGGTTAAAGTCTGGATTGTAGGCTAACCCAATTGGTTCTGGCTCAACAATTTCGTGTCTAAGGTAAGTTTGGCACATACGACCGACTGATTTTTAATTAGAAGCTACTCGATCTGAATGCGTTCTTGTACGAGTTAATGGCATATTTCTTCCATCGATCTCACTTACTTGGCCATATCTATTAACCCAGTTCTGACCTGAGGTGGACAATAATCCGAGCTAACCCATGCCACTAGGTTAGTCATGATTGTTATGACTATGACAAGTCTAGTTTAATGAGATCTGAATCAATTCTCCCTAAGAAAAGATTAAGTCTGAGGTCTTCCACCATTATAGATGTGCGGGCCCTTTTCGGGGTTGATTATTCTCGACTGGATACAGTGGCTCAGTTGCACTGGGAAGATACAATCATGTCTATTAGGCATTGGATGCTATGGGCTGGAGGATGAGTTGGGCTCAATATTTGAGAGGAGAGCTCAATTAAAATCAGTCTATGAAAATGGTGGGTCTGACTTAACTAAGGAGTGGATCAATATTCCAGATATGGTAAATTCATGAATTAGCCAAGTTGGGTGCAACCATGATTAAGAATCATTGAAGATGCACTCATTGGCTTAACCATATAATAGTTAGGTGAGTGATGATCAATTGGTGAGACGCACCCCACTCAAAATTAAATAATGGAGATTTTTGCATCTCTACAAAGAGTGTAGGATCCAAGAAAATAGTGGGAGCTAATTTATTTAAAAAAATAAAATCTAATATGGTACAAGTCATAATTATAATATCTAACTAGAATCTTTGACTCTCTACAGGAAAATGTCTGCGTCCACCCATGCACGTATCTGACATAGACTGACTGGACCCCAATTATAAAGACTGATACTATAAAATAGTTTTGGGTTTGAGAAGTTAACCCATGTATTAGACCAGGACCCTCCCACCTTACCAGCCCATCCATTGAACAGAGAGCCATCTCTGGAAAATGATAGACGAAGATAAGCTAGATATTACATGTTGGACCTCGATGTTTGATGAGCTCCAGCGCCAACATGAAGATATCGGACTGCTCGCCAAATGTTGGCTCACCTCAGGAGATGTTTGTGAACGAGTCATGCAGCCAAATATCAAATCACGAAATGACTTTTTAAGAAGAAGAGCATGATGGGCATCAGTCCAAGATCACTGTCTGAGATGATCAAGGACTTGGAAGAGCCTTGAGAAGCTCGTGCTGAAGTTTGACTTGGATTCTGCAGGATGTTATTTCAATCCTTGACTAAGGCAAATTCATCATGAATTAAACTTTCAAAATTCCTTGGCCGAATTAATGACGGACCGTGAGCTCTCTATGAAGATTCTAAAGGCTCGTTCTTGCTAGACGCTCTTCCAAAAGATCATGAAAAGAAAGTCTGCAAAAATGAAGGTGAGAAAGTGAAGAAGGCAGAGCCAAAGAAACCGATGTCAAAGGAAAGTATTTCCATTGCAACAGCGACAGCCATTGAAGTGGAACTGCCTACTTCTACTCTAACACCCTGAAGAACAAGAAGAAGGTCCTTCTGGAGTATGCTCATTATTGAGTCTAACCATTTTTTTTTTTATTTTGATTTCTTCTGCATCTAGTTTGGGTGCTTGACTCTGGTTCTTAGTGCTCATCTATGCACTTTCATGCAGGATCTTGAGGATAGCAGAGGCTAAGGATGGAGACATGATCTACGTGTTGAAATGAGCAAGAGTTGCTGCAGTAGCCTGAAACATACCCCATTATTACCATCTGGTTTAGATTAGTTTAAAAAGACTGTTATTGTGTGCCTGCAGCTAGCAGGAATTTGATTTCTATTTCGTGCTTATCACTAGAAGGCTATGGGATTACCTTCTTTAAGGACCATTGTAACATTCTTTAGAAAGAAATAAAATGCAAATGGTTTCTCCTTATTAACGTCTTTATCAGCTACATATTGATGTACCTATTCTAACTACGAGCAAATGGTGAATACCAAATGACCTAGGGATAGTCCAAAACGACAGGTATCTATGGCAACCTAAGATTAGGTCATATAGCAGAAGATAGGATCAAAAATTGAGAAAAATGGGCTATTAAGTCCATTGACTTCGAGTCATATCAATTGTGAATCTTGTCTTCAAGGCAAAATGACTAAACTTCTTTTGTTGGACATGGGGAAAGGGCCATAGATCTCCTTGCCCTAGTACATACTGATGTGTGCAGCCCATTTGATGTGCCGACTAGAGGCAATTTTGTCTACTTCATTATCCTTACCAATGATCTGTCTAGGTATGGGTATGTGTATCTTATGAGACATAAGTCTGAAGTTTTTGAAAAGTTCAAAGAATTCAGACATGAAGTAGAAAAAATAAACTGGAAAACCCATTAAGGTTCTTCGATCAGATTGAGAAGGTGAACATCTTAGCCAAAAATTCTTAGACTATCTCAAGAAAAATGGCATAGTCTCTCAATGGACTCCACCAAGAACACCTCAACTCAACGGAATTTCAGAATGAAAAAATCAGATCCTATTAGATATGGTCCGATCCATGATGAGCTTCATAGACCTTCCTGATTTTCTTTAGGGACACTCATTGTTAACTTCAATTTATCTGCTGAATAGCGTTTCCTCTAAAACTGTTTCAACCACACCATATGAGATATGGCATCGTAAGAAACCAAGTCTGAGTCATCTCAGAATTTGGGGTTGTCCGACTCATGTCAAAAGACAACAAACGAACAAGTTAGAGTTTAGGTCCTTCAGAGCTCGATTCATAGGATACCTAAAGAATCATTAGGATACCTTTCTACAGTCCAGAAGATCAAAATGTGATTGTGAGTCGACATGCCATCTTTCTTAAAAAATAGTTTATTCAAGATAGCAGCATCAGAAAGCAGATTAAGCTTGATGAGAAAGTCTCACAAGTACAACGAGCTAAGGATCAATTGGAACCAAATTAAGTTGAGCCAATAAGAACACTACCTCCTCTACCTCGTAGATCAGAAAGAGTTTTCCATCCCCTTGAGAGATACTTAGGCATTATTTCAGAGGATGTAGAGAAAATATTCCTCGTAGGTAATGGTGCTCATGGTGATGATCCCAAAACCTACAACGAGGCGATATCAGATATCAACTCCGAGAAATGGCTAGAGGCAATACAGTCAAAAATTGACTCGATGCACTCAAATCAAGTCTGGACCTTGGTAGATCCACCAGAAGGTAAAGTACCCATTGGGTGTAAATGAAACTTCAAGAGAAAGATTGGTGTAGATGGGAATGTGGAGACATTCAAGGCTAGACTAGTGGCAAAAAGTTATAGTCAATGCAAAGGCATTAACTATCAAGATACCTTTTTTCCAGTGGCTATGCTAAAATCCATCCGCATATTGCTTGCCGTTGCAGCCTATTTCGATTATGAAATATGGCAAATGGACATGAAAATGGCATTCTTGAATTGGA